>JAJPUD010000726.1:132020-207987 GCA_023553655.1 Myrmecobius fasciatus
AGGAAAGAAAGATTGCAACATTCAGTCAAGACAAATAACAGGTGCTTCAGCTGCTTTAGGAGAGGTGCCAGGTATCCTATTCTCCTTCTAGGAATAAAACAGATGGATGCTTCAATAACATTAGTTTTCAGAACAAAGCTTACAATTATTCTATACAGAAGCCAGACCATATATCAATGGAAAAGGCAGTGTGATTTAGTGAAAGAAGAAAGGACTTGGAATCAGAAGACCTGGGTTCAAATTAGGCTTTTCTTGTCACTTTTATCTGTGTGATGTTAGACAAGTCACAAATTCTGAGTCTTCAAGCAGATGATCATGAGGGTCCAATTCCAGTCCTAAATCCATTTTCCTATCACCATACACCCCTTGGGTCAAGTCCAAAATTGGTCCTTTATTATGTGACTCTGCAATCTAGAGCAAACCATTTTCACTTTCAGGCCACAATTTCCATATCTATAAAATGAGGGAATTGGGTCACATGGCCTGATCTGATTCAAAAATCTAGGAATCTATTAATTCACAGCACAGATCCAAGGTAAAGTAAAAGTAATGGTCCAAATGAAAAGATGACCGTCATTAGGAAAGATACTCATCGTGTTTTTTTTTGTTGTTGTTGTTTCAGGGATAGCATTATCCTATCAGATTCTAAGGACACCTGCATAGATGGAAGCACTAGACCCATTAACAAAATATAACCAACAATGCCCTTCCCCTTTTAGAGAACTAAATCCTCAAACTTCTTCCTTGGGCCTAAACAGATGGCTTGAAGCAACAAGGTCCAGCAAAAAAAAAGCTTAAAGACTCTATAATTAGAATTCCTTCCTCAACCAGCAAGGCCCCCACATGGTTTACTAAAATCACCATGAAGAATAAAACGATAATACCTCTCCCTATACAAGCTATGAGGTGGCCCCTGTGCAAGGCAGTGGCCCTCAGCAAAGGGGTGTAAATGCATTCCTGCTTCATCTGAGCTAGTCAAAAGCTGACAAACTGCCATTTTTATTTTTTACTTAGCAAAAGTTGTGGTTCTCTCCTTATGCAATTAGGAAGGCTTCTCCCTTCTTATCTCTTTATTGCTCCAAAAAACCCAAAAGTACTTTGATTTGAGATCAATACCAGTTTGTGAAGTCAGGATTCTGGATAAATGGATTTATACATGAGTAGATTTCTGGATGATAAGATTAGAACCTAAGAGCTTATATGACATAATGAATAGAGTTTTAGCCTTGGAGTTAGGAAGATCCAAATTTAAATCCTCCTTCAGACACTTATTAACAACTATTAACTTATTATTATATGGTAATGGTAATGGTAATCACTTAGTTTCCATCTACCTCAGTTTCCTCATCTAAAATATCAGAATAATAATGGCACTTAATTTAAAGTATTTTCTAAATGCTTACAAATGAGACATGGGGCAACTAGGTGGTACAAGGGATAGAATGATACACAGGAATCAGAAAGCCCCAAGTTCAAATTCAAACTCAGATAAAGTGTAACCTTAGACAGTTCACCCTGGACAAGTTAACTGTTATTTGCCTCAGTTTCCTCATCTGTAAAATAGAAATAATAATAGCATCTATCTCCTAGGTTTTTGTGAAGATAAAATGAAATAATGATTATAAAGTACTCAATCTTGTTCAATGCACAAAGTAAGCGATATATAAATGTTAACTGTTACTATTGTTGTTACTGTTGTTTTTTTCAGTTATGTCTAACTCTTCATGACCCAATTTGGGTTTTTTTTTTGGCAAAGATACTAGAGTAGTTTGCTATTTACTTCTCCAGTTCATTTTACAAATGAGGAAAAAACTGAAGTCAAAAGGGTTACATGACTTGCTCAGAGTCACACAACTAGTAAGTGCCTGAGGCTAGATTTGAACTCCGGAAAATGAGTATTACAGGTCTGGAACTCTATCCATTGCTCTGCTGAGGTGCTCATAGGTGCTAGCACGTGACAGATAAGTAGAATAGAGGGAAAAGGGAGACAAGAAGTGTTTAGTCCTTCTCAACCAGTCCAACTAGCCATCTTTGATTCAAGATAATGTAGTATGAGCATTTTTTGTTTATTTGTTTAAGTTTTGGTACCTATATGGGTCTTTCTAGGGATGGGAAGTCACAAAACTCTCACCCAGATTCATCTTGTAACAATATTCTTCCAACCAACAGCAATTACTTCTTTCTTACTAATTAATGTTAACAGGATGTGGGAAGCCAGTGGACATGTTCTCCACTTGCATTCTGGGACAATATCTATTTACTGTTACACTAAGCTAAAAAGAATAATAAAAACTGGGTGTCTTCAGCTTTTCCTATTTCTGCTGAACAATTTGCATTTCTAAGAAAAGGAGTATGTACTGGACCTCTGATTTCATCAGTGTGAGAACTCTTCATCCCTTTCCTGATACAGATGAACAACTTCTAGGCCAATTATAGTCTTCAAGAGTTGCTTATAGCACTAAATGGTTAAGTGGCTTACTCAGGGTCACACAGCTAGTATGTGTCAGAGTAAAGACTTAAGTCTATTGCTTCCTGGTCCCAGGGCCAGGCCTTAATCCACAAGGCCTTGTTGTTTCTTTGAGGAAAGGACACTATAAATACCATGAAATCCAGTATTTACACACTGGAGCCTGGGGCAGAGGGAAGGAAGAGAGGAGAGAAAGGCCATGATGAAGTAAAATAAAAATTTTGAGAGGTAACAGCTTCCAACTTGCTCACTTTGCAGTTCCTCAAAATTAATTACATGAAAGCAGTTCTGGGACACCTCATCTACATATCCAAAAAAAACAGTTTCCACAATTTCTTAAAATAAGTTTGGAAGCTTATGACAAAGATGTGTGTAAACAGAAAAAAGCAAAACCAGTCACTAGTGTCTGATCCTTCCAGAACATGCACACAACTGTATATATCACTCAAGGGGTCATGTCTTTATTCCAGTCGGCAACCAGTCTGACTGCAAAAGCGTTTCTAGTATACTTTTTGTTTGTTTTACTCCGGATTAGTTAAAATTTCTGTGGGAGTTTTTATGTCACTGGAATAGGAAGCACTGAAAAAAAATTTTCTACCCGTTTGATCAGTATTTCTGGAAAGAGAACTCTCATTTATACAATGGGGAGTGAAGGAGTCAGGGCTGTGAGTAAGGCTAAAAAAGCCCCATCAGGAAAGTCCCCCTTGGAAAGTCAAACTAATAGCAGAGAGAACTTCTGCATGAAGTCTTACCAGGAGGAAAAAAAAAAATTAAACCCTCTCATTCTTAGTCTCCTAAACCATAGAAGGAAGAAGGAAAAAACTTTATTCAAAGGCCAAGCCAACTCACTTAAATTGAACTTTAGCCCTTTCATACACCATGGCTCAGGCTATTAGTTGGCAGTTTAAAAAAAAAAAAAGCCCTTCCCTGTTCATAACTATAAATATTTCCATTAAAGGGATTGGGATTTGGGGAGGAGGGTATAGAGTGTCTTTACTGGAAGTTAATCTAGAGGCCTTTGGTGTCACCAGCTGAATTCTTCTAGGTATTTGAAAGCTGAATGACAGCCTTAAGAATAATCATAGACCTAAAGGTCTTAAAAAGTAATAAATAAAAGAGTAGTTCAATTAAATGAGTTCTAAAGTCAACTCTATGCATTTTCTGTTTGATGTCTGTTAATATGAGAGAACAGAGTGTTTGTTGTAGATAAGTTCTTATCTTCTGGACCAATTGATACAGGAAAAAGTAGAAAGTAGATGAAAAAGGAATGGGGTGGGGGAAGTAGGGATAGCACAGATTTGGTCAACCTGATTAAATGTTTTCTAATTCAATACAATATGGCTGACAACAAGAACCAAAGAGCTGTCATAAGCACTTTCTTAAGAAATGGTGATCACTGAATAACGCAAAAGAATACAGCTGACATGTTGATATTCCCTCAACTACCAAGGTCTCCCAGTTCCTCAGGCTCCTCAAGCTATTCTTTCCCTCCATCTCAGATATATGAGGGAATCCTTACACCCTTGATCTCATTATCATCTACACATGTTCTAGTTTCATGATGAAAAATTCTGTGAACAAAACCTCCTATCATCCCATTTCTCCTTATGTTAGACTCCATATAAATTTATCCTCCAGCCTCAGTATGACCTCCAGGCTTCCCATGATTCCACATAATCATAGGTCTTCCTTCTTTGACTTCAATATCTATCTTCTTCTATATTGACATTATGGTAATCAATTCATCTGTACATTATCCTCTAATCTTGTACAGGCTTGAATCTGGATCCCTGGCCCTTTTTCCCCAGACTCATTGCCTTGCTAACCTGAGTCTGGATCACTTTTACAATCTTCTACTTCCATTCCTACGCACATGCTACTGAATGACCCTGAAGGGAATCCTTGCATTGTAGCAAATATCTATTTACTCCTCCTTAACTGATTTTCCTCAAGTCTCAGATTGAAAAAACAGCCCTTCTCTTCATCTTGATTCCAGCTCCAATCATCTCTTTCCAAAAACTGTTTCCATAATCATAACCATTCTCTCTATTTATTCTCTCCCTATTTACTGGCCCATTTCCTGCTGCCTGCAAATAATCTCAGAACTATTGTCCACTACTTGCCCCATCTTTTAAAAATTATATTCATGAGTATCCATCTTTTCTTTGCTTCCTTATAGGTTATTCTTTTGTTCTCTGCTGCATTTTTTCCTTCTTTCTTGCAGAATTTTCTCTTTGATCTGAGGATTTCAAAATTTGGCAATAATATTTCTATGTGTTTTCCAAAAAGGATTTCTTTAAGATAGTGATCGATAGATTTTTTTCTATTTCTACTTTCCCTTCATGTTTTATCACTCCAGGACAATTTTCTTGGAGGATTTCTTACATTTATTGTGTCAAGGTTCTTTTTTTGGTCACAGCTTTCAAGTAATCCAATTATTATTATATTTTTTCTTCTTGATCTGTTCTCCAGATCTGTTGTTTTTCTTATGTTTCACATTCTATTTTTTTTTTCATTCTTTATATTCTGTTTTGATATTTCTTGGTCTCTTATAAATTCACAGGCTTGCTCTTATCCAATTCTAATTTTCAAAGAGTTATTTTTATTTTTAAAATTCTATATCTCCTTTTCTAGTTGGTTAATTTTTTTCATAATCTTTGTGTTTTTCTTTGATTTTTTTTTGTTTTCCCTCAATGTCTCTCATTTGATTTTTAAACTTTTTTTTAAATTTTTCTATAAATTATCTCTGGGCAGGAAATCATTTAACATTATTCTTTGGGGTAGAAACTTTTTTTTTTTTTACTTCAGTGTCTTCTTGTGAAAATGAACCTTGGTCTTCCTAGATCCCATAGTTAAGTTCAATGGTTGGGTCCTTTCTTCTTTGCTGGTTCATTATTTTTTTTAAATAAGAGATATTAGTGTAAGCACCTCTAATCATAGGATGGGAGGATGATGCTTTTAGCTTCATTTCAGCTCTCCCTTCTAACCTGGAATCCTAAACCAAAAGCTCCACCCTCCTGCAACTGCCCACAACCAACAGAGTTCCTGCCCCACTGTCTCTGCACTCACCTGGTGCTGGTTCCTTCTCATCCAGGGCCCCTTCTCTGCAGCACAGTTGGGCCTGATTTCTAATCAGTTGAGATTTCCTCGGTCTTTCCAGTATCAAGTGCCCCAATTTAGCACACAGTCTGAGAGGTGAAAGTTATTGTGACTCCTGCTGAGGCTCCAGCCAAACCCAGATAATTGTAGAACTCTGCATTTGGCATTTCTGTGAAGAGCCTGAAGGTATTTGCAGTTCAGATGAGTTAAACCCCAAACTGGGATCTTTCTTCAGATCTTCTTGGGTTGGCCCAGGAGGAACCCTGTTCTGCCCTAAGTCTTCTAGATTTTTCACCAGTTTATGTTAGCCCTGGTGCAAATTTGTGGGAAAAATCTGAAGAGCTTGAAATTTACTGCTCTAGTTCACCATCTTCTCAAAATCCTCCTAGGTTATATTCTCAAATAATTCCTCACTGCAGCAAGGAAATCCTTTTATATTTAGATAACAAGTGAGGACAGAGATTTCAAATGGAGCCAAAATCTCTAATACCTCTATATAAAAACCTCTGGCGGCACAGAACTATGTTTCTGTGAGTAAAAAGACGGAATTCCTCCCTTCATCCTGAAAAATCAAATGAAAAAAAAAGAGGTGAACAATGTGCTCTGGAGTAGTCCTTACTCCAGAGTATCTCAGTGTATTTTGCTCCGGGATCTCAGTGATCAGGAGAGGAAACTACTGTTACTGTGGCCACAAAGAATCAAAGGAATAAAAGGATATAGATGGTGACTGTGTAACAATCTGTAGAAGATCCCAATGCTGAAACTCCCAGCCATCTGTCTTCCATTTTGTCCTGGTTTTCATTGTGCATATAATAACTATAATAATTCACTGAGCAAATAATCAGTAAGGAGACTGAAAAGGTAGAAATGGCTCAGGTTATACCTGGCTTTGAACATTAAATAAAGATTTTCTTTTTTTTCTATTAGTGATAAGTAGTCACTAGAATTTATTGAATTGGAGGGTTCATATTTGTTCAGAATATGGACTGAGTTTGAAAGAGACTTGAGACAGGGAAATCAGCCAGTAGGGGATGGAGATGGGGAAGGAGGAGGAAAAGTAGAAGAAGGAAGGAAATTGCAAATGACTTCAAAAGATAGAGGAGCCAAGTAGGGGATATTCTGCTTTGGATCTGATTCTCACCAATCAGGGTGATTTAGGGAATCAATAGGGAAGAGTGATGCACCAAGAAGAAAATAATGGAAATTTGGAAAGAAGAAACCACCCAGGGTTAATGATAGAGAAAAAGAGGAAATTTTGGCATAGTGTACCCATATACACCTTATATTTTGGCAGAATAGATTTACAGGGGTTTAAAAAAGAGATAAGTTTTCATGGACTAAAGATTCCATAGGGGAAATCAATACAGGAGATATTTTTTTTTCTTAAGGAAAAAATGACCAGTAATTAGGATTTTGTTGTGTTGTTGTTACAGAGAGAAAAAAAAGAGATCAAAGATAGAATAAGATTCATGTTTAAGAATAAGTGGGTGATATCTGAAACCAGATAGAAATAGAGTTATCTCATTATTATTTTGCTTTTTTCCTCTGGGGGAAAAAAGAAGAATGACATTTGGCCAAGAATAGACAAAACAAATATGACAAATGTAGAATTGCTATCCCAAAAGAATAAAAAGATAGAAAAAAGATTTGTTCAGAATATGGACTGAGTTTGAAAGAGACTTGAGACCTAGCTACCCTTGGAATTCTTGTAACCTGTCCCAGATAAACTAAATTCTTGAATACTAAAAGGATTAGAAGTTGTGACTGTTGAATTATTGTGAGTAATATCTGAAAGATCATGAAGAATCATGAAAAATGGGAGTGGTATCATAGGGCTGGAAAAAAAGGAAATATTCTCCCAATTTTCAAAAAAAAGGAAGAGAATAGAATCTTCAAAGTATCAGTCAATGAGTTTGACTTGAACTCCTGACAAAGCTTCATCATACATTATTAAAAGAAATAGTTAGTGAAAATCTGGAAAAAGAGTAATTATAAAGAGCCAGATCATACCAGACTGAGAACAGATCATACCAGACTGAGAACAGATCATACCATCTTTTTTTTGTTCTTTTTTGACAGGATTACTAAACTAGTGGGTTAAAATTTTTTGAAATCTCTAGTTCACATAGATTTTTAGAAACATGGATGATAAAATAGTTCATTCTTCATATGGAGAGACAATAATGCAATTAAATGGATTTGGATCTGTTGATCTCAGGTCCCCAAGAGTAGTCATAAAGATAATATCAACTTAGAAGAGCATCTCTAGAGGAGTATCACAGAGAATTGTGGTTGGCCCTCTGCTATTTAAAAGGGTTTTTTCAGTGATATGTTCAGCGATATGTGTTTTTCAGATTTACAGAATACATAAAGCTGAGAAGGATTGAGTTATTGACTAGCAAAGTCAAGATTCAAAATTATTCTGACAGGTTAGGACACCGGGCCAAATTTAAAAAGATTAAATTTAATAGAAAATTAAATTCAAGGAAAAAGGTTTCTATGTATATTTAAAAAATATGCTTCACAGTTACAACATGGGGGAGGCATGAAAGAAAAGAAGAAAGAAATAATAAAGGAGAGGAGAGTAGAATTTATATAATTAAATATCATACTAGCACTCTTATGGTAGCAAAAAAGAAAGAAAGAAAGTGCCCCTCACCTGAGAATGACTGAACAAATTTTATTATATTAAAATAATATGGAATATTATTTTACTCTAAGAAATTACAAAGATCAGAAATCCAGAGAAAAATAGAAAGACTTTCATGAATTGATATAGAGTTAAGTAAACCTAATCAGGAAAATAATAAATACACATATAATAATACAAGTGAAACAATGCTAAAAAAATAGTCAAATTAAGATAAACTTTAATGACTAATTTCAGTCATGGCAAGACAAATGATAAAATAAATCTCTATCCTCTTATTAGAGAAGTAGGGGACTATGGGTATGGAAATGTTACATAAAGTATCAAATAAGGACATTTTATTGGCTGGTTTTGGTTAACTATTTTTTTCAATTATAAGTTAGGGTTTGAGGGAATAGCTTATACTATAAAATGAGACAATGATTTATGTTGTAAAATGACTGTGTTATAAAAATAAATGGTACACATCAACCTCTGTCTGGGTAGTGTTGACTAGCCTTGGCTGGTTAAAGGTTTGGTCTTCTACATAGTCCATTCTATTGGCTAACAGTACAGACTTCAAAATGTTATGCAGACCACAAGTAAAATGAAGAAAAATCAGAAGGGGGAGGAGAAGGTAGCAGGTTTTGTTTTGTTTTGTTTTGTTTTTTAATTTTAGTACTAAAAAAAAAAGAAATTAGTTTAAAAAGAGTGGCTTCAAGTCAAGCTCCCAGTTTTGATTTCAGAAGTTACCAATAAATTGTGGACTTGGGTCTTCATATAAGAAGGATAGAAGAATGCCATCTGACTTCCCCTTAGCTCAGCCCCTAATGATATTCACTAAGAAAAGTCACCAGGAAATCACTTCACATTTCTCTCTTCTCTCATTTGATATTTGTCAGTCTTTTCTCAATATTATATAATACTTATATATGCTCAATTTTATATAATTTAGCTCAATATTATATAATACTTATCTGTCTATATGATCTCTACTGCTAGAACTTCAAGGGCAATCATCACTTCTATTTCTTCCTTTTACAATTGAGAAAATTGAGTTGAAGAGAGGGAAAATCATTTCTCTAATTTCACAAAGTCACTCAGTGAACTAAGTGGATGCCCATCAACTGAATAATGGCTGAACAAATTGCAGCTTAATGTAAAAGAATATTATTGCCTGTTTAAGAAAAGACAAGTATGAAGATTTCAAAGAAATAGGGAAGATTTGTATGGACTGATGCATAGTACAATCTAAGGAATAATAATTACACCATAACAAAAAGAAAACTAAAATGAAGCTGAAATCATTGTAATGACCAATTTGGCCCCAGAGAATCCATGAAAAAACATCTCCCTCCTTTGAGAGATGGGGAACTACAAGCATAAAATGTTGTATATGTATAATGTTATAAAACACAATCACCATGTAAGTTGGTTTTTCTAAACTGCTTTTCTCCGTTACAAGGGAAGCCTCATTTAGTAAGAATAAAAGGCATATTTGAAATTGACTCAGTTATAAAAAGCAAAACAAACAATAAGCAAACAGCAATACAACTTTTAAAAAATAACAATTAAAAATTTTCTGAAAGGAAAAAAAAAATCCATCAGCAGCAAAGGCAGAATTAAAACTCAGGCCTCCTAATTTCCAGACCAGTGTTGATGTAGTCTTCATTGCAATGCATCTCTTTTGAGTAAAATGCTGAAAACTTTATGGGTAATGTCAAGGACACCATACCTTCCTACCTACATCCAAAATATATTATAAAATCATAGAATTTGAAAGATAAAGGCACTTCAGTAGTTATCTACTCCACTTACCCATTCACAAAAAGAATTCCCAAATTCTCAATAAATTCAGCCCCAACTTGATGATCTGCAGTGAAGGAAACCCACCATATTTTGAGGAAGGTCTTTCTACCTTGAGACAGCCATACTTATTAGGAAGCTTTTGATGATAAAGATTCAAAATTGGTTGTTTTGCCACTATCAACTACATCTCATGGTTCATCTGACAGGGAACAAGTTTAATCCCTCTTCCAGTAGATACCCTTCAAATACTTGAAGACATCTATCATAAATTCTCTGAGACTTTAAATTAAATATGCCCAGTTCCTTCATGCCCAGGACACTCTCATCTGCCCTAAACTCAAGACCTTTCATCATCTTAGTTGTTTTTCTCTGAACACCTTGTGGCTTATCAAATGTCTTTTAGACAATTTAGACAATTTTAGACAATTAGACAACACAACATTCCATTAAGTCTACTAATGGTATTGTATAGTGGAGCAAACATTTCCCTATTCCTGTAAACTACAACACTCCTAATATATTAGTTTTTTTGGCTGCCACATCACATGCTAACGCTTACTGAGCTTGGTGCCCACTCATAGAAACAAAATCTCTGACTAGCTAAGAGACAAGGCTAATCTTCTGTAACAAACCCTTCATCCATCAGAGAAAAACCTGACAAGTGGGCCCATTTGAACTGACTCCCTAAAATCCTTTTCCCAAGCAGTCTATATGGTTGATTCTCAATCACAGGACTCACGAAACTGCTCCAGCCCTATAACCATAGCTCATTTGGGCAGGGCTTCCAAAAATCCCCAAGGACAAGGGCCAGAATACTCTTTACCCAATCATTTGGTTAAAGATGGCTCCATACCCTAAATTCTCTTCATGTATCCACAAATCCTTCCTTGGGGATCCATTGGAGTTTGTTATCCTCACCAATTTCTCTCTGTGCTCCCTAAAATGGGTAATCCCATCATCTCTTATATCCAGTTGTATCCACCTTCAGTAGTGTTTGAACCATCTTCATCAGAACCTATCTTGAACATCTACAGAAGCAAAACATTCCAATTTCAGACATTCTTTTAAATCAGGGATCCTTAACCATTTTTATGTGATAGAATACCTTCAGTATTCTGGTAAAGCCTATAGATCCCTTCTTGGAATCATGTTTTTAAATGTATAAAATAAAACCATATGATTACAAAGGAAACAAAGCATATTGAAATGTGATTATAATTTTTTTAAGTTCATAGACCTGCAGTTAAGAACCTTTAAATGATTCTAAAAGGATTCCTCCAAAAACAGAATCAATAACTCAGAATTTCTAAAATGCCTTTAAAGAACTGAGAGTTACCGCTTTCCTCCCATCTTAGACCTTCTCTCTATATTCCATCTTACCTCCTTAATGTTTGCAGACATCTGAGAATTCTAGATCTGGATTCCAAGGATCTGGCTTCAAATCTCAGTTGTGTTATTCAAATGTAGTTACTTACTACTAGGCAGCTAGGTGTCACATTGGAAAGAGCAATCAGAATCAACAAGACTTGAGTTTAAATACTACTTCAAACATTAGCTTGTATAACCCTGAAAAGGTCATTTAATCTCTTCATGCCTTAATTTCCTTATCTATAAAATAAAAATATAATAAAATAAGCCCTACTTCACAGGATTATGAGGATTGAACAGGTCAACATGTAAAAAGCATTTTATAAAACTTAAACACTTTGTAAATGTTATTTATCATCATCATCATCATTGTCAGTGTAGAACAGTAGAAAGAACAATGAATCTAAAGTCAGAGTACCCAAGTTCAAATCTGACTTCTATTAAAGGACCAAAGTTTTAATCCTGGCTCTGTCAATTGCTATATTATAACCTAGTAATAATCTTTCTGGGTTTCAATTTCTTCATCTGTAATGAGAGGTTTGAAATAGATGATCCTTTCCATCTGGAGCTCTGTCATCCTATGTTCCCTCCTATCCTGGGACTTGGATAAAAGCAAAGTTGTAAGATATTGTCACTTTTTTGATATTTTCCCCAGGATGCAAGTGATGATTTAAGCTGGAAGAAAAAAAATGCCATGTTCTGGACCAAACTATGCATACCCTTTGACTCAGTGATACCACTAGGAAGCCTGTTTAAAGAAATCTCCACTCCAAAGGACTTAATCTGATCATATACATTCAGATATACTGTTCCTTGACTTCAACATAGTGATTTCATTTTGGTCATCTTTAAGACAACAACCATTGCATATACCCAAGAGATCAAAAAAAGAATGTGTGCAAATGTGTACAAAAATATTTATAGCAACTCTTCTTATAGTTGCCAAGAATTGTAAACAAAGGGACTATTCTCTTATTAAGACAAGAAAATAAATAAATTATTATATATGATTATGAATTATTATCATGCCATTAAAATGGTGAAATAAACAATTTCAAAGAAAAGTAGATCTCTGTGAACTGACAAAGAATGAAGTGAATAGAACTAAGAAAACAACTGATATATTGGTAAAAACAATATTGAGTAAAAAAGCTTCAGAACACTGATCATGACAACCAATAAAACATGAATCTAAAAGACTAAAAATATCACTCACCTCCTGTGAGAGACACGATATACTTAAAATGCTAAGAGACATGCACTTTGAGGTATGGCCACTTTTTCCTAGAAGGTACATGTTTATGATGATGATTTTATTATGGGTGTTTTATTGTTGTCCTTGTTGTACATGGGGATGGAAGACAGATGAACAAATTATAAATGCATGTTGTTGCTTTCTTAGTATAATTTTTAGTAGGTGCTTAATATATTCCTGATGAATTGAACTGAATTGATTCAGAAATCTGTAAAATGCCAAAATACTTTGCCCAAGTTGAAAGACTTCTATGGTCATGATAAAAGTAATTGAAATGAAGCAATGGTCTCTCTTAATATACAATAGGGACATTTTTCTAAAATTAGTAAATTCAAGGGAATATTCAATCAACAAGAAGTCACTGAACATCACATTTGTATCCTATTTTGTTTTGCAATCGCTAGTTTCATGTAGTCTAATGATTTTAAGTTCTCATTTCATTTTGGTTGCTGTTGAATTGTTTCAATCATGTCCAATTCTTCATGATCCTTTGGTATTTTCTTAGCAAAAAGACTGGAATACTTTGCCATTTCCTTCTTCAGATTATTTTGCAGATGAAGAAACTGAGGGAAACAGAATTACATAACTTGACTTCTGGCTTTCTGGAGTGAAATATCTTGTTCTTTTAGTGGTCTTCCTTCAAACACACACACACACACACACACACACACACACACACACACACACATACACACCCGTCTTTATGGGTAAATGAAAATTTTAAATGATTAAGAGATATCATTGATTTACAAAATTACTTAAGCCCCTTTCAAAAATATCAATTAATTTTACAGTTGCTAGACTTCTGGAAATTGATAGTGAATTAATAGTGAATGGCCCACTGACAATTTCTTTAAAATAGAATTTGTCCATCACCAAAATTTACAAGTGTAGAGTCACTTCTTACTTATTAACTAAGATGAAAATTAAACTTATGACAACAGCAATGAGCTTGAGTCACCAAGATATCTTGCTAAGCCAGTTGTCCTTCTATCCAGCCTATCTGACTCACTATGTCTGTGACAGATGAGTTTGATATTACCTGGAATCCTACAAGGAAACCCTAAAACAACTGTCCACTAGCATTCAAGTATATCTTGTTAAACTTGGCTAACTTGAAACTGTTCATTCCTTGAACAAATGTTTTGTTAATTTAATCTTGTTATCTATTTACCGTATGAGTATAAAAATTATTACTTTTAGGTAATAATTCCCTATGAAGTTAAGGGAAAAGTATAAAGTATCTTGTAAGAAATTTTTAGAGAATTTTTCATACAGAAGAACAAGTTAGCACATGCTAATCACAAGCTATCTACATGTAAATTCAATTACATGTCAGAATTCCAGATGTTTTTAGCATAGGAAGGCCATACAGTGAAATTCATAGTGTTTATTCATGATAGGAATTCAAGTTTAGACATAATATATTCCATTACATATGCAAAATTTCTGAGGATTAATCACATTAATCACTTTTTTCCTTCATTTTTCTGCCCTTTTCCTAAAAAATGAGATAAAGACTTGTCAAGTATTTTAATATAATTAACATGTAGTGGACTTCCTGCCATATAGGGGAGAAGAGAGGAGTAGGGGGAAAATTTGTAATGGAAAGCTTTGTAAGGATCAATGTTGAGGGACTACCCATACATATGTTATGCAAATAAAAAGCTTTAATTAAAAAAAATTTTTAAATGAGATAAGGAATCTAGGGAATTGGTTGATGAGAGGACAACTTCTGTGTCCCATTAAAAGTTGAATAATTAGTTGTCCAATAATGCAAACATTTTTCAATCATCTGTAGTTTGTACTCACTATGGCTTACATTCAGGGAAGTGAAAGACCTCACTGACACAAAATGACTGAATTTAATCCTTTTGGTAATTCTTTTCTTTAAAAATGATACATATTTAATTGTTCTGGAGCATTCCAGAAGAAAGAGATTATATAAAGATTTTCATCAGCCTAGTAACAAGAGGGCAAATAATAATTCAATGGCTTCAGATCCACAGTGAAAACATGCACATCATAAATATTGTTAAAAGTTTAGAAAAAAAGACTCTAGTATAAGGTTTCACCTACTGAAAGAGTGAGATTTTAAAACTATGCGATCATAACCAATAAATAGAAGTCTTCATTATGTTATTCTGGCCTTCAAAGAAAGTGGGAGAGGGAAAGAATTAAGAAAAGCACCCAGGAAACCTTACAAAAGGCAACTGGTCCCAGGTAGTTCTTTAGTTTCTCCCAACTTGAAGCACTGTTTTGCCACTTCCTGAAGCATTCCCTTTTAAGTGTAGAGAGGTTAGACCACAGTATTAAATATAGGCACAGGGCTGGACATAGTAACCACAGAGTGGCAAGGTCCTTCACCAGTAACAAACCACTGCATCTTGTGTGATTACTTTTTTAAAACGCACATGTGGCTTATCTCAGCTTTAATTCTTGAAGTTCCACTCATTAGATCTTATAGAAGTTCCTTACAAAAAGTAAAGTCATAGTCAATTTTTTCTTCATTCCTTGTTAATTCCAGGGATATGTATCAAAGTTCTTCTAGCATCTTTGGTTCCTAAACATCATCAGCTCAATAGGCTAGAGTTTCCAATTCTGCTTCTCATTAGTAACCAGAATTTCCAGTCACTAGAGCACTAAAAGGCTATGTGACTGAAAAATCTGAACAAGTATCCCAAGTTCACTATTGAGTTTATGAAACCATATGTCTTATGGTAATGAAGGCAACTAACCACATCATGAAATCATTACTTTTCTTTGAAAAAGGAGATTGACTTTTTTATTTGGGCATCTTATCCTTCTTCTCATTCTTTGCACATTAAAGGCGTCCATTTGTGACTTTTTGCACTTAGGACAGTTAAGTTTTCCATTATATTTCAAGCTTCTACAACATGCAAATATTTGTAGCTCCAGGTTGTTACTTTCAAAATACAATTTCATAATATTAAGAGTTCAAGATGTGTTACAATCAATTGGAAAATCATTCCAAGGCATGCATAAATGAGAATGAGTATAAACGGATGGAGCATGTTAATAATGTAGTCTCACCATTATATAGGTTAATAATGTAATGATAGTGCTGGTAATGCTGGTGGTGGACAGTGGGAGTAATAGTAATAATAATAGCAGTAGTATTGGCAACTAGCATTTATTTATTTATTCAGTCTTTTTTTAGTCATATACAACTCTACCTGACCCTATTTGGGATTTTCTTAGCAAAAAATACTATAGTGATTTGCCATCTCCTTCTCCAGTTCATTTTACACATGAGAAAACTGAGTCAAATAGATTTAAGTGACTTTCTCAGGATCACATAGCTATTAAGTGTCTGAGGACAGATTTGAATTCAAGTTTTCCTAACTCCAGGCCCAGAATTCTATTCACTGTACTATAGAGTTGCTCCTAACAGTTATTTATATAGAGTTTTAGAATTTGCGATACAATTTACATTATCTTATTTGATCCTCATAACAACTGTACAAGGACATTACCATCATTTTACAGATAAATAAACTGTCTGAAAGATATTAAATGACTTGTTCGAGGTCCCACAGTTAGTGTCTGAGGTCATATTTTGACCCATATCTTCCTGACTCCAAATTCAGCACTCTATCAGCTGCCTTAGGATTCATTCCCCCAGCCATATTATGCATGCAAATAAAATGCTTCTAATACTTCTAGTAAGTAAACTTGATTAGATGGGATCCAAAAAAATCCTCACTATTTTGAATATATTATGCAAGATTTTATGTAATAGAAGATCATATCTTGCCCTAATCATCTAGCACCATCCCAAACTACCTTGATTTAACTTTTTTTATATTTTGTATCTAACTTCATCATTAATATATTATTTCCTTATGATTATAAATTATTTAATTCTTTATACTTGTATTCATAGTTCTAAGCATAGTAGCTAGCACATAGTAGGTATTTAACACTCATTCATTGATAACAATCTATTATGTAGACTGTTAACCATAATTACATCATCTCAGGATTTTAAATAATATTATTCAATATTATTATTATTAATACTATTATTAATCTTTACTGTTTTTTCTGAGAATGTCCAAATGAATTTAATTCACAAATATTCCTGATGTCAAGAACAACATACTTGATGAGAAAGCTAAAAAGCAAAAAAAAAAAAAAAAATCAGGGATAATTGTGCCAACTAAATTAAGCATTCCAAGCTTATATTCTATTAAAATCCCAAAAGCGGATAACTCATTCATTAGATATACAAAACTATTTTTGTGGTTTGTCTTACTATTCAATACAGGCACAACAAACCCACAAATCATAAATAACAGGAACCATCAAACCCACATAGGGTAGGATATATGCATTGCTGTCTAAATTAGGAATATGCATCAGACAAAACAAGGAAACTGGAATGCAAAATAATCTATCCAGCATGAAACATGCTTACCAATTAAAAACTCAAGGACTGATTATTTCAGATTGTCTTTCCTAAAATTTAAATCAGTTGTCCTAATTTTCAAAGAACAGAGAAATGATTAATTCTGAAATTGTGACTTTGATAAGCAAAATTATATAATGAATTATCAAACAGATGACAGTTTTTAAACATCATGGTTTTTATAGAACATGAGTTCTAAGCTAAATTAATCTCATTTTTTGCTAAGGTGGTAGATGAATAACAAGTCTGACTTTTATTTCTTCAAGGCATTAACAAAATCTTCCATGATAGTCTTCTTCATAAGATAGTGAAATCTGGCTTGGAAGATAGTACTATTAGATGGATTTGTAATTGGTTGAACAATCTTGCTCAGAAAGTAATGATTAATGCCTCTATTTCATCTATAGTGAAGAGTTACAGGAATCTACAGTTTCTTAAGGTCTGTTCCATTTAACATTTTTATCAGTAATTTCAATGAAGACATTTATCATATTTGCATAAGGCACAAAGCCCAAAAGGAAGATAATACAATCAATGACAGAAGTAAGTTTTAAAATTATTTCTATTGTTTGGAATTTTAGGATAAAATTAGGAATAGCAAATTAATCAGAATTAAATGTTACAATTTGATGTTATAACTGTAGCAATAATGGAGTACTAGATACAAAGCTAACCTCCAAAGCATAAAGACCTGGGTCTCTGAGTCCTGTCTATTATCCATATTAGGTGTATTACCCTAAAAAAGTCACTTAATTTTATAATCTTTGATACAACTTTCTAGGACTATAAATTGCAGAAAAGCTACCTATCTGCATTAGTACAGAGAGTATTCTTATCCAGGACTTCCCTATACATGTATTAATAAAATCATAATCCAGTTCCTACCTCTAAATGTAATATCTTCCATTTAATGTTCCAAAAATGTATGATACAAGCAAGAAAATAAGTTAAAGTGAACTGATTTGGGATTTTTTTTGGTGAACATGTATAATATGGATTATTAATATAATGCAACTAATAAAATCAACAAAATGATGCACTTTTTTCTATATAAACAGTACCAAAGTGTCAAAATGGAGCATTGTATCTGAATCCAGTTGCTGGATTTTTTTTTGTCTGATACTGACAAACTGAAGGGCATCTAGCTAGAGTGGTGAAAGATCTGAAAACTATCTCATGTAAGAAATTTTTGAAGCATGTAAGGATGCTCAGCCCAATATAAATAGAAATCCAACCTGGTCATAATGTGTATAATCTTTGTGATATATTTTAGTCTATTGGATCATGTTTAAAATTTTTGCATTTTTCATTAAGGACTTCATCTATAGCTCTCTTTTTTGGTTTTGATCTTTCCTTGTTTATGTATCAGTACAATATCTGTGTCATAGAAGGAATTTGATAAACTACCATCTTTAGCTATTTTTTTTTAATTTTTATTTTATTTGAATAACATATGTGTGGGTAATTCTTCAACAATAACCCTTACATAGCTTTCCGTTACAAATTTTCCCCCCAACTCCCCACCCCTCCCCTAGATGGCAGGATATCCACTACATGTTAATTATGTTAAAATATTGGCAAATCGAATATATGTATACATATTTCCAAACTTATCATTGGTGTGCAAGAAAAATCTTATCTACACGAACGATATATCAGATAAAGGAAACACAATGTAAGCAAACATCAATCAAGGAGTATGAGAATGTTATGTTGTGGTCCACATTTCGCATCCCTCTCTCTGGGTGTATATGGCTTTCTTCAGTGAACAATTGGAGGTGGTTTGAAACATTTCATTGTTGAAGAGAGCCATGTCCATCAGAATTGATCGTCATATAGTACTGTTGTTGCTGTGTATAATGATCTCCTGGTTCTGCTCATTTCACTCAGCATCAGTTCATGTAAGTCTCTCCAGGCCTCTCTGAAATCATCTTGCTGGTCATTTCTTACAGAACAATAATATTCCATAACATTCATATACCATAATTTATTCAGCCATTCTCCAATTGAAGGGCATCTATTCAATTTCCAGTTTCTAGCCACTACAAAAAGGGCTGCCACAAACATTCTTGCACATGTGGGGCCTTTTCCTTCCTTTATGATTTCTTTGGGATATAAGCCCAATAGAAATGCTGCTGGGTCAAAGGGTATGCACAGTTTGATAACTTTTTGAGCATAGCTCCAAATTGTTCTCCAGAATGGCTGTATCCGTTCACAGCTCCACCAACAATGCATCAGTGTCCCAGCCTTCCCACAACCCCTCCAACATTCATCATTAACTTTTCCTGTCATTTTAGCCAATCTGACAGGTGTGAAGTGGTATCTCAGGGTTGTCTTGATTTGCATTTCTCTGATCAATAGTGATTTGGAGCACCTTTTCATATGACTATAAATAGTTTTAATTTCATCCTCTGAAAATTGTCTGTTCATATCCTTTGACCATTTATTGATTGGAGAATGGCTTGAATTTTTATAAATATGAGACAATTCTCTATATATTTTAGAGATGAGACCTTTATCAGAACCCTTAAATGTAAAGATGATTTCCCAATTTATTGCTTCCCTCCTAATCTTGTCTGCATTGATTTTGTTTGTACATCTTTTGCTATTTTTGCAAATAATATGTATATACTATTATGTAAGTTTAATTAATTATAATATCAGAATTAATATTAATGATTAATGTGTAAGAATTAATTATTGTTTGAATATCTAAATTCAGAAGGAAACACCCACTACGTCTTAAGACAACCCATTCCACTTTGAGACAGATTTTGCTAGTTTTCCCTTGTAATAAGCCTAAATTTGTCTCTGAAATTTTTATCCATTTTTCTCAAGTCTGCAAACAGTCAAGCAGAATAAGTCTAATACAGTTGGGTCACAGGAGCTCAGGTGGAGAGCTGGAAAGGAGCTTTTGGATTGTTGACTCCAACCCCTTCATTTTACACATATCAAAACTGAGATCCAAGGAAATTTAAGCAATCTGCCAAAGGTCAAGTAAGTAATAAAAAATAGATGTAGAATTTGAACATAGATTTTTTGACTCCAAAGCCAATGCTCTTAATTTAATCAATGTAGTAAAACTTATCTTTGAGCTTTGAAAAATGTAGTGTCTAAATTGGTCTACTTATTCAGTGCCATGCTAATCAAACTACCAAAAAATTATTTTATAGAGCTAGAAAAATAATAACAAAATTCAACTGGAAGAACAAAAGGTCAAGAATAGTAAGAGAATGAATGAGAAAAAAAAATACAAAGAATGGTGGCCTAGCAGTACCAGACCTAAGACTATATTATAAGGTAGCAGTCATCAAAACCATTTAATACTGGCTAAGAAATAAAGCGGTGGGTCAATGGAATAGGTTAGATACACATGACACAAGAATCAATGCCTATAGTAATCTACTATTTGATAAACACCCAAACTCCAGCTTGTAGGATAAGAACTCACTATTTCACAAAAATTTCTGGGGAAATTGAAAAATAATGTGTCAGAAACTCAGCATAGACCTTCATCTTATACCTCATACCAAAATAAGGTCAAAATGGGTACATGATTCAGGCATAAAAGTTGATACCATAAGCAAATTAGGAGAACAAGGGATAATTTATTTATCTGATCTTAGAAAAGAGAAATTTATGACCAAAGAAAAACTAGAGAACATTATGAAAAGCAAAATGGATAACTTTGATTACTTTAAATTAAAAAGCTTTTATACAAACAAAACCAATAGAAACAAGATTAAAAGGGAAGTACAAAGCTGGGGGGCAAGGGGGATTTACAGCCAATGTTTCTGATAAAGGACTTATTTTTTAAAATATATAAAGAACTGTGTCAAATTTATCACAATGTAAGTCATTCCCCAATTGATAAATGGTCAAAGGATATGAACAAACAATTTTCAGATGATGAAATTAAAGTCATCTATAGTTATGTGAAAAAGTACTCTAAATAACTATTGATTAGAGAAATGCAAATTAAAACAACTCTGAGGTATCATCTCATATCTCTCAGATTGGCTATGATAATAGGAAAAGATAATGATAAATGTTGGAGGGAATATAGGAAAACTGAGATACTAATGTATTGTTGGTGGAGTTGTAAAATATTCCAACCATTCTGGAGAGCAATTTGGAACTATGCCCAAAGGGATATAAATCTGTGCATACCTTTTGACCCAACAGGCCATACATACTGGCCCCAAGGAAATCATAAAGGAGGAGAAAGGACCTAAGTGTGCAAAAATATTTGTAGCAGCTCTTTTTGTGGTAGCGAAGTATTGGAAAATGACTAGATGCCCATCAATTAGGGAATGGCTGGATAAGTTGTGGTATATGAAGGTAATGGAATATTATTGTTCTTTAAAAAATGAGGGGCAAGCTGATTTTAGAAAGGCCTGGAAAGATTTACATGAACTGATGCTGAGTGAAACAAGCAGAACCAGGAATGTATTGCACACAGTAACAGCAAGAATGTGCAATGATCAACTATGAAAGGCTTGGTTGTTCTCAGTGGTTCAGTGATACAAACAATCCCAGCAGGCTTTGGACAGAAAACTATCTGCATCCAGAAAAAGAACTATGGAGATTGAATGCAAATCAACATATGTTATGTTCACTTCTTTTTTTTTCCTCTCCAATGGTTTTTCATTTTTGTTCTGACTTTTCTCTTCCAACATGATTCATAAAGCAATGTGTATTAAAATAAATAAGTAAAATAATATTTAAAAGAAAAAGAAAAATGTAGTCTATTTGGCAACATAGGAGCTTTACTTTCACCCTTCCAAAAGATAACTAACAATAATTATAGCTAGCATTTAAACAGTGCTATAATTATGTTATTTCACTCAATCCTCACAACTACTTTATGAGGTAGGATCTATTACTGTCCCCATTGGTAAGTGGCTTGCCTTGAGTCACAGTCATGTAATGTGAGGTAGGATTTGAACTCACCTCTTATGACTCCAAGGGTCAGGTAAACCTATGAGATCATTAAGATGGGAAATCATGATGAAGTATTTACCTCTACCAAAGTATATGAATACCTGTTCTGCAACTTATCAGTTTTAAACACCTATTATGTGTATTACCTGATAAATTCCTATTATGTGTATTATATACTAGGCACTGGGGACACCAATGCAAAGAATGAAACAATCCCTACTTACAGAAGTTTGTGTTTTAATTGGGGGAAAATAAGTTCACATATATAAGTATTTAAAGAAGTAATATAAAGGGGATAAATGCAAATAAATATGAAATAGTTAAATACAAGATAATTTGGGTTGAAAGGCAGTCACATTGGAGGTGGGGAAATGGGAGAATGATAGAGAAAAACTTTATGTGAAAAGTGATGTTTAACCTTCGTTTTGAAAGGAAAAAGTGATTTCTTGAAGTAGATGTAAGGAAGGAGTGCCTTCCAGGCCTGAGAATGACAAAAGGCATGGAGATGGAAACTCAATATAAGGAATATAGAGAAAGTTAATTTGGCTGGATTGTAGAATGCAGAGAGAATACTGTCCAGTGAGGCTGGAAAAAGAGCCGGAGACCAGGTTGTAAAGGGCTTTAAAAACTAAATAAAGGAATGTGTGTGTGTTTTTATCTTAGAAACAATAGGAAGCTCTTGGAAGTGATTGAATAGGAGAGTGACATGGTCAGATCTTCCCTTGAGGATCTTTGGCAGCAGTACTGGAATGGTGAGGGATTTGAGGAAGGGAGATTAATTAGGAGGTTGCTACATTAATATAGGTAAGAGGTGATGACAGCCGGAACTAAGATGGTAGCAGGAAGTTGTTGGAGACAATGTTGAGATAGAAATGGTAAGTTATGGCAACTGATATGAGAAGAGAAAGAATATTATGTAGCTGAAGACCATGTTGAGATTATGAACCTGGGAGAATATGAGGATGGTAGTGTCTTTGACAAAAATGGGAAGGTTACCTGAAAGGCACTAAAAATGTTAATAACTTGCCCAGGGTCACAGGGAAGTCTATATCAGAGACAATATTTGAAAGCAGGTCATCTTGAATTCTAAGTCCTAAATCTACCCACTTTGCCAAACTGTTCACTAAAGGTGGAATGTGGAGTTTAAATACTTTCAGAACTCAGAGGACATTAAGGTGGACTTCTCAAAGAAGGTGCCCTTGATATTCTGTTCTTTTTCTTTTTCTTCTTTCTTTCTTTTCCTTCTTTCTTTTTTTCCTTCTTTCTTTCTTTCTTCCTTTCTTTATTTCTTTCTTTTCTTCCTTCCTTTCCTTCCTTCCTTCCTTCCTTCCTTCCTTTTTCTTTCTTTCTTTCTTCCTTCCTTTATTTTTCTCTTTTTTCTTTTTCTTTCTTTCTTCCTTTCTTTCTTCCTCTTTCTTTTTTTTCTTTCTTTCTTTCTAGATGCACTCGCTGTTAAGGAATAGAGAAGGAAAAGAGTATCCCAGAAAGAATACAGATTTCCCTTTAGGTATCTTCATTAAGTAATTATTTTCATAGCCTGTGGAGCCATTTTTAAAAAAGGGGGGGGGAGAGAAGACAATCAAGAAGGAGAAAGTTGTTGGATATCATCTTACTTATAATTCTTTTTCATTTGAATCTCCTTTTTAAAGCTCCAGATGCTTTCAAAATAATAAAAGCTACAATAAAAGCAAATGCAAGAAATATAATGCATCTCCCATAAATAGAATTCTATTTGGTAATTCAGTTTATTTATGACATTTATTATGTAGTAATCATTTACAGCTGATCATTAAAATTTGTTCCCCCCTTTTGGGATTGTTCTTGTTTTCAAAGTTTTATCCTTGAAAAACTCCTTAAATCACCTATCCCCTGTGGAGTGTTTGTATCTGGGCAGACATTTAACTCAACTTCAAGCAACAAGAGGAAAAGACATATACAGATCTCAGACCCTCCAGTCCCAAATCTCTGCACACCAGGTGACAAGGATGCCTACCTCCAGGCAGAAAGCAGGCTCATCTCCATCAACCTACACAAACTTATTTTAGCTCACAAGAAGCCTGATCTGAATGGTTACACCCATGTAACACAGGTAATTGGACAAAACTTCCAACACAGGGCCACCTGAGATCTCATCTGATGACTCTAATTGTTGTGTGTAAACAGCTGAAGCCATTTGACTTGTCAGTGAGCCAGAGCAAAATCTGGAAGTGAGTAAAGCAGGTGAAGGTTTGTTATGGTCATCCCACTTAATCAAGGGACAATGAGAAAGCCATTCATTTGAACCACCCCCTAAATGACTCTGGAAAACTGCTGAAGAAATCAGCTGCCATTGCTGTTGATGAATAGAGCAACACATCTCCAGAATCAGACCTTAGAGTTAGAAAAGACTTGGAAAGATTATTGTTCCTATGCTCTAACTTGAAAAATGATCATTTTTTTCATTTTCATTTTAAATATGAAGTCACTGAGGCTTAGAGACATGAAATGACAGAGTTGTTTCACACACAACTTAGAAGTGGCTGTATAAAGATACCAGAAGTAAGGTTCCTTGGCTCCTAATACCTGCCCCATTTCCCTTTCTTGTCCCATCTTAATATTTCCAAATCATTTTCTCCCTTCTCTGCAAAGCCTTCCATGGTTCACCACCACCCCTATGTAAAAATATTCTTTCTTTTTACATGTCCTTATTTTGTCTGACTCTCTCCTTTGTCTCCATCATATAGAACATTATAATATGCTTATCTGCTTCCTTATCAGAGAATTTCAGTATTGAGAGAGAATTCATGGGCCATCTGTCCAACACACACCCTAAAGGAATCCTTAGAACGATACACTTGACATGTAGCCATCCAACTTCTCTTTGCAGATGTCCAGTGATAATCTCCCAAGATATCTCACTTTTGGACAGCTCTAACTGCTAGAAATGTTTTCCTGATATTGTGCCTAAATTGGTCAATTTGAAACTTTTCATTCAGTGCTCCTGGTTCTGCCTGATACCTTCTCCTCATGTCAGCCTTCCAAATACTTGAAGAGAGCTATCATACTCCACTCCCCCACCCTAACTTCTCTTTTTCCAGGATAAACAATTCTAATTACATCAACCAATTCTCCTATGACATGGATTCAAGGCCCTTCCCCACCCTGGTTGTCCTCCTCTGCATGTTCTCCAGTTTATCAATAGCCTTCTTAAACCATGTATCTAGAATTGAACACAATGTTCCAGATGTCATCTGACCAGGACAGAGTACAAAGACATTATCATCTCATTTTTAGAAACCATGGCTTTAGGTTTTTGACTGCCACATCACAGAGCTAATATATGTTAAGATTTCACTCCACTAAAATCCCTTGATTGTTTGTTTGTTTTTCTTCAAAACCATTGTCTAACTAAGCTTCTACTCTCCTGTTTTTATAGGGTTTATTTTTTGAACCCAAGGGTAAAACTGCACATTTGTCTATTGGATTTCATCTTGTTAGTTTCACACCCCATGCTTAAAGGCATCAAACTCCTGGCCAGTAGACTACACATGGAGCAAAACTTCAAAGTGAATCCTAAACCAGATTAAAATGTCATTTTATTTGTTTGTTTGTTATATTTAACAATGTATATATATACATATATATATACATACACACATACATAATGGTAAATTGTAACATAAGTCAAGGGAACCTGTTTCTGTTTGTTTAACACCACTCTTAGACCATTACAATTCTTTTTGTATTCTGATTCTGATATATAGTGTGTTAGCTATGTCTTTTGTGTTATGTGAAAATCTGATGTGCATGTCATCTCTACCTTTGTCTACATCACTGATAAAAATGTCAAACACAGGACCAGGGTAAAATTTTTCAGACACTTTTGTAGAGGCTTCCTTTAAAGATGGCATTGAATTTTAATAATTATTCTTTGATATTAGTCATTTGATCAATTCCAAATGCATTCAACTTATAGGATTGTCTAGAATACATCTTTCCATTTTTCACATAAGAATAGGATGAAAAATTTTATCAAATATTTGGATAATATCTAGGTAAAATATATCTACAACATTCCCCTCATCTACCCAGTCAAAAAAAGAGAAGGAAATAAAGATCTGTCTTAATGAAGCCATGCTTGGTTTTTATAATCAACAAGTTAACAAGCATTTATTAAACATTTACCCTGCTGCAGATTAGAGATTGTGTTAGGTGCTGAGGATAAAAAAACAAAAAATAAAATTGTCTATCCTGTAAGAACAACTAGAGATAGAGGGAGAGAGGAAGTGCAGAAGGGGTGTAGGGATCAAGAAAGGCCTCAGATGCAAGGTAGCATTTGAGCTGAGATTTGAAAGAGTAGAGAGGTATTCTAAGAGGTAGAAATGAGGGAGGAATACATTCCAAGTATGGGAGATAGCCTGTGTAAAGGCCCAGTCACAGGCAATAGGGTGTAATGAGCAGCCAGAAAATCAATTTGGCAGGAACAGAGAATATATGAAAAGGAGTAATGTATAATAAAGCCAGAAAAAATGAACTGAAATCTAGGCATGAAGAGGTTGAAATGGCAAACAGAAGGAAAAGTTTGTATTTTAACCTAATGGCAATAGGGAATCAACTGGAGTTGAGTAGTAGAATGACATATTCAGCTTTATGCCTTACAATAATCACCAAGGTAGCTGTATAGAAGATAAAAATGGGGGATCATTTAAAAAATTATTGCAATAGTACAGGCAAGAAGTGATGAATAGTA
This sequence comes from Myrmecobius fasciatus, assembly GCA_023553655.1. NCBI lineage: Eukaryota > Metazoa > Chordata > Mammalia > Dasyuromorphia > Myrmecobiidae > Myrmecobius > Myrmecobius fasciatus. The sequence goes on from JAJPUD010000726.1 coordinate 158,753, forward strand.
ACTACCTGAATTGAGAGAATGAGAGATGTTATAGAAGTTAAATAAGGAAAAATTAAATTTTAAAGTTAAATTTTAAAACTAGAAGTTAGAGTTGGCAAGTGATTAGATGTAGAGTGTCAAGACAAATCAAGTATGTTAAGTGCTTACTATAAGCAGTACACTTTACAAAGTGTTAGAGGTACAGAGAAAGATTAAAAAACAATATCATCAACAACAAAAACAGTTCTTTATCTCAAGGAACTCCCCATCTAAAGGGGAAATCAATATACAAACAACTATATGTAAATACAAGATAGACAGATTAAATTGGTCATATTATCAGAGGGAAAGACCAGGTAGGTATCATAACAGATGGAATACTGGGCCTTGAGTCAGGAAGAATCATCTTGCTGAGTTCAAATCTGACCTCAGACACTCACTAGCTCTGTGACCCTGGGTAAGTCACTTAACCTTGTTTGCCTCAGTTTCCTCATCTGTATAATGAACTAGAGAAGAAAATGGCAAACTACTCCAGCATCTTTGTCAAGAACAACTTCCAAATCGGGTCATGATGAGTTGGACATTGCTGGAAAACAACTTAACAACTAAGCATCTCACTAATTATCCATGCTAAAAATTTCCCAAGATTCAAAGTTAAACTGGCCTATAGTTTTCAGATTCTTATTTTCTTTCATTTTTGGAAAATCCTCCTTCAGGCTATTCCTGTTTTTCCAGTTTTCTATGATTTTTTCAAACAATAGCAATAGTAGCTCAGTGATCACATCAAATATATAATTAGCACTTAAAGATGTAGGTCATCTTGACCAAGTGACTTGAATCTGTCAAAGACAACTTCTTACTTATCTTGGGAATAAAGTCCCTGTTAACCATTTTCACTCCACCATTTTCAGGGCAAATACCATTTATCTGGGCAAAGAAAACAGAAGCAAAATGAGAATTAGACAACTTTTCTCTCAGAGATCTCAAGATATTGTTTACCCTTCCTCTTTCATCATATACAACAGAAAGAGTTCTGGAATCAGCAAGTTCATATCAAACTTCTAAGGCTCACTACATATATGACATTGCTGATAATAATTCATTTTCCTCACATGCAAAATGAAGGAAGTTGGATTATATAGCTTCTGAGGTAACTTCCAGTTTTCTAAATCAGTGATATAACCCAGTTTTCCATCTTCCTTCAGCCTCCCTCCAAATAGAATACCAATTCTTTTGATCATTGACTGTGACATACAAAAAAAACCTGTGTATCCCTAGCATATGTGTGCTTCCTTGAACATAACTGGTACTTAATAAAATGGTTACTAAAATGAATTGATAATTGAATACATATCGCTAGTTGGTTTTGCCATATTCATATTCTCTTGTCCAATGAATCAAAACAGCAACCAATAGATATCAGATATCAGCTGTAAAAATAGGCGTCTAACCTTTGGGGAAAAAAAAAAAAAAGAAGCATGTTCTAATTGCCTATCGGGCAATTTCTGTCCAAGGACAAAAGCCAAACTGGTGTGATGTAAGCATGTGGCAGAGTGTGTAACTCACCCTAGAATACATACATAGAAGTTAAACAATCCAAAATACTTTCATTCAAGTTGGTAGATGATTCAGATGGTGAATACCTACCAAATTCACCTTTAGGGAAGATAACTAACAGGTTTGTCAACATTCTTCTTTGCTGAGTGCCAATCACAGCATTTCTAACCAGAAGCAAATTGTTTTGATTTTTCTTAATGACATATTCGCATGTACTGTAGTTAGAAAGAGGTGTGTCTATTTAGAAATACACCTATTACACTAGGAAAGGCCCAAGTGGAGTGAAACCCTGCAAGAAATGAGTCTGAGGCTAGAGAGCAGGCAATGATCCTATTATTAGGATCAATAAGTTACAGTCAGAGGTGATGTTACAAAATGGTCAAACCAGAGATCTACATTGACCCTGACAAAGTTGAAAGGCATGCAATAAACATTTGTATGTACAAAGACTCAGCTCCAACTACAGCCAGGAGAAAAAATAAGAGATTTTTCACAACAAAAAAAGCTTTGTTCTCCTATGGTCACCCCTACATTTGTTCTTACCAAGACAATAAGGTTTCAATGTGGAACTGTCATGTCTAATTCATCCTCTCAGTTTGGGTCAAAGTGATGACATAAATTGATTCATAATCCTGGTCCTGAAATAAGTGAATTGTTCCTTCTGTTTCACCACTCTCTGACAATCCCAAATCTCCAGTGGTGGTCAGAGCCATGTCTTTTCAAAGTACAACTTAGGTCCAACAAGTTAAGCAACTCAATAGGCCCAGGCAGATGAGGTGAGTCCTGATTCTACTTTTTTTACAGGCACAGTCTGACCCTCCCGCAGGTCAACTTACCTTTGGCTTCTATTTCCTCATCCTTTTTGGCTGGGTTAATCATCCTAACAACTCTACAATCCTTATCTCACTGTAGAACCTTCCATGTTGATTTATTCTTTCTAACTAATGAAAGCTAAAAACCCTTTTCTTAAGTGAAATCAGAAACATACCAAGTAGTCAGAGTTAGGATGTACAAGTAACATTGAGGGATGTAAAGTCATTGGGTGAATTACATAAACAATAATAAATTCAATTCTTTGCAAATCTTCCTGTGTGTGGTACCATAATCTCAAGACTATCGAAATCCAATCCACCTCCTCCCCCCAAACCATAATGCAATTAATCATCTACACTATCATCAAGATGAGTCTAGTTTCTCTTTTTTTTCCTGTTTCATGTCAAAGTACATGTGATTCAGGAAATCAGGTTGCCTGAAGGGCTAGGCTATGATTATGATGGCTCTTTGAGCTACTTTTGAAATGTCAACAATCCCTCCAACTAATGGTAACCCCAGGGAGCACCTCCCTTCCCCCACCCTCTCCCCATTAAGTAGGAATGGAAGAAAACAGTGGTAGGTGGGGTTCTGAATGAGACAATCTGAAGTTCAGTTAAGCTAGTAAAGCCTGTCTTTGAATGAACTTCCTGTAAATAAATTCCAATGACTGTATTCAGTTCCTGATGAACAAATGTAGCAATTTATGACAACCAGCAGATTGCATAAAAGAAAGTGGCTCCTACAAGACTCTCCTATTTTAAATCTCTGAGGTGTGGCTAGATGACTTTCCCCTGGTTAAGAGGGGTAGTTTGAGGTTGAGTTGCATAAAGAGGTGAAACAGAAAAGCATGATGGCTACCCAGGCTGGGAGCCCTAAATGGTGACTACTATGAAGGTACTTTAGGGCATTTTAAGTCTTGGGACCGCCTGGGCTGCTTGAGTAGCAGTAGCTAAATCCTACACACTGGGCTTAGAGTCAGGAAGTCCAAATCTAGACTCAGATACTTATTCGCCACATGACTGGGAAAATCACTTAATTTCTGTTTGCCTCATTTTCCTCAACTGTAAAATGAGGATAATGAGAGCATTTATCTCCCAAGGCTGGTCTGAGGATCAATTGAAATAATATTTGCAAAGTGATTAGCAAGGTGCTTCACACATAGAAGGCATTTAATAACTGCTTCTTTCCTTCCTTTCCTAATAAACTGTCTTTAGAAATTTTATTTTAAAAGCACATTTGTAACTAAAGATAATGTGTGTTCTATCTCTTTTATTTTCCTACCATTATCACCAAGTAAGTTCAAAGACTATGGACTAGCTCAAAGACTATGGATTCAAAGTTAGACACAATCTTGGAGATTTAAACCCTATTTTCCCAATGAGGAAGCTAAAGATCAGAGAGGTTAAGATACGCAAATCTATATAGATAGAAAATTCCAGAACTAGGATCTGAATCCAGGTCCCGTGACTCTAGACCTAGAACTGGTTCTACCACACCATGCTGCTTCTTTAATTTTAAAGCTCAAAGTTATCCTCCTGATGAAACCAACTTCTCTTGTGGAAAGAACAGTAGGTTTGGAGAAGGTGACCTTATTTTCAAATCCTGCCTCTATTACTTATGACATTGTATAAGTCACCTGACTACTTTTGGAGCCTGTTTCTTCATATGAAAAATGGGATGGGGATGTGGACATGGACTAGATACCCTCTGAGGTTCCTTCAAGCTCCAAAGCTTTTCTCCTTAATCAGCATTCTATTTTTATTAAGTTTATGATGGTCATTTCTATTTGAAGAGAGCTATTTATTCTAGTGTTATCCCTTTGTGAGTGGCTGGGAGGTAAGGGAAGGTGGAATGAGGTTTAAGAGTCCTTTGCAAGGGAGTGGGTTTGGGGAAATGGGGTCATGAGAGAGGATCTATCAGGGCATCTATGAGCCAAATCCTGATTATCTACTGTCTTTAGCTCTGCACCTACTGATAATTTTTTCTAGCTTTTCCATGTCAGCTTGCCCATTACCTTCAGAGCTTTCAAGTTCAGTGGTGTCCAACTGATGCAAAACAATTGAGGAAACAGTCACTGTGAAATTAGACACATTTTTATTACTCATTCCATAAGTATGTATTGAGATGTGGGCTTTTTGTAATGCACATTGATGGGGTACAGTGGAAGGAGGAACAAGCTATCACCTAAACCATAATGCAAGAGTAAATGCAGAAGATGCATATAGAGGGAAATGAAGTGCTAAGTATTAAGCCAACCTCAGAAGTTAGGAACAAAGTCAGACCTGCAGCCACAAATCAAAGAACAACATGAAAAGGTTGACACTATGTTGTCAGCATATCTTTATTTAGATAATTAGAGAAAAGTCATCACTTACCTTGTCTATTTGGTTTCATTAAAAGTTCAGAAATCTTATTTTAAAAGGGTTACAAATGGGCAGCTACATCTGAGTTTATTTATTCCCTTGAGGACCAAAGAAATCTATCCCTGGATTCACTTATTTTTCTATGTTCTTAGGATTTTGTGTTGAATAGAATTTTCCACTTCTGTCAAGTTTGATTATTGCTATAATCAAGATCAAAGTTGGCCAGTTGCATCTTGAACCTTGGGGATCTTAATATAATTCTGGATGAATTAATTCCACCTCCAAGTATACTTTTAAATTGATTATCCTTATATGAAATTAGCACCTGACCTCAGAGTTTTTTCCAACCCATTTTACCTTCCTATTTCTCTTAAACTTAAACATGTAAATGCTATTTCCCTGGAAAATAAACAAACAAACAACAACAACAAAAAACAAAACAAAACATAAGTTCCTTGAGGGCAGGAACTGTTTTATTTCTGTCTTTGTATTGCTAATAAAATATTTAGTCCTTAGTTTATACTTAATAAATGCTTGGTGACTGATTAATTACTTCCTTTATATTCTCACACAAGGACTCTCTTTTGTTCTGCCTCACAGTACAAAATTAAAAAAAAAAAACTTTATTGCAGGAAGGGCTTTTAGAAAATATCTAGTTGGATGCCTTCATTTTATAGAACAGAAGACTGAGCACACAGAGATTGTACTAAAACCCATTTTCAATTCCTGGTCCAGTTCTTTTTCTACTATATCACACTTCAACTAATATCTTCTTCTTCTATAGTCTGCCTGTAACTACAAGCTAATTATTGAATCCCTTTCTCTGATAATAATACAGCATCCCCTCATTTCATCTATTCCTCTGTGCACTTCTCCAAAAGCTATTTTTTGCTCTCATTACAATCTCATTACAATTACACTCCATTGCCTTCTGTTCTCCCAGAACATCATCAGCCCTGTCCCAATGAATGACTAGTTCAAATGTATACTAATCCTTACCCTTGAATATTGCCCCCTTTGTCATTCACTTTTTGCCAAATGTCAACTTTGAGTGACCACTGCCTACCCTTTTTTTGCTGCTACTTTCTTGCTGTAGACAGTACAAATTTATATTATCTAACTTTTATCCAAGCCCTGTTTACTACATGGCAATCTCTGTATCACACACCAATTATTCCCAACATTTTCTTCTCTCTTTGCTATCCTAGCCACACCACCTCTCAAGAGAAGACCTTGCTTAATATTTCCCTTAAAAATCAATGTCATGCATGGCTCTTTTCAATAGCAAAGTGATTCAAGCCAGTTCCAATGATCTTGTGATGGAGAGAGTCATCTGCATCCAGAGAGAGGACTGTGGAGACTGAGTGTGGATCACAATATAGTATTTTTTACTTTTAGGTTGTTATTTACTTGCACTTTGTTTTCTTCCTCATTTTTCCCCTTTGGGATCTGATTTTTCTTGTGCAGCATGATAATTGTGGAAATATGTATAGAAGAATTGTACATATATTGGATTACTTGCCATCTGGAGGGGGGGACAAGAGAGAGAAAAAAAATTGAAACAAGTTTTGCAAAGCTGAATGTTGAAAACTATCTATATACATTTTTGAAAATAAAAAGCTTTATTTAAAAAAATATCATGTATGATGATCTTTTCTTTTTCCCTATTCCACACTTCAGAACTTTCTACATTATACCTTATTCTTCCCAACTTTTTCTAGTCTGTGAGGAAGAGGCAGCCCTCTTCATCAAAGTTAACAGTTCTTCATCTTCCCTCTCATCTCTTCTGGTTTTTCCCCTTTCCTTATTCCCCCCCCCAACTTGCCAGTGTCTTCTGTATTTTTATGTAATCTCCCAAAACAGTTCATTCTACTTTGAGATAGGTCTAAAAATTAGGAGTTGTTTCTTTATGTCAAGCTGAAATTTTTATATTTGGATTGTATACCCATTGCTCCTGCCTCTGAGCTCTGTAGCCACTTCAACAAACCTTTCAAATTCTTGGAACTTGTTGTTTCCCATGAGCCTTTTCTTCTCTGGATTAAACAGGGCCACTTCCTACAATTGATCCACATATTGGTACAGACTCAAAATCTTTAGCGTCTTGATTGCTCTTTTCTGGATATTCTCTGGCTTATCACTACTCTTTTCAAAAATGTGGTGTTCAGAACTGTGCACAATATTACAGATATGGTGTGTCCAAGAAGAATTGTTCTTGGGATTAATACCTGCTCTAAAGCAGCCTAGTACTTCATTGGTTTCCATTGTTGCTATATCACTCTTAACTCCTAGAGAGACTGAAGTCCATTAAAATCCACACATCTGCTGTATAGTTATGTCTCTCTGATTTTATATGTATGAAATAATTTTTTTGATTCCAAACATGACTATATTAGAAATCTTATCTTAGTACATTCAGCTTTATCTTCTACTTTATCAAAAACTTTTTGGATCTTGACTCTTATTATGTCATGTATTAGCGATCCTTATTATTGCATCATCGCAATTTTTAAAGGAAGCCATTTATACCTTTATCCAAGTCACTAAAGTACTAAAAAGTTGCAAATATGGATCTCAGAGGTATTCCATTGGAAACCTCTTCCCAAGATGACATGAAACTATCAATAACTACTTTTTTGTATCTGGCCATTTAACTTGTTTCTAATTTATCTAGTTGCCCTAACAGCTCCCATCTCCATCTTTTTCAAAGGCATAGCTTGAAACACTTTGTTAAATTATCATTCATCTTTTAATGTAGGTGTCTCAAAAGGCCCTATTTTAGATCCTCTTTTCCTTTCTTCCAATTCACTCTATTTTGGTGATCTCATCACCCCCCCCAACCCCCCGCCATGTGTTCAATTATTATCTCTCTACAGATGACTGTCTCACAACCTAAATATCGAGTTCTCAGTCCTCTTCTGAATTTGATTCCTACATCTTTGCTCTTTTCCTTTCCCCTACCTACTCTATCTTGGTGATCTCATCAGATTCCCATGTGTTCAATTATTATCTCTCTATAGATGACTGTCTTACAATCTAAAAATTAAGTCCTCAGTCCTCTTCTGAATTCTATTCTTTCATCTTTGCCTGCCGAACATATTCATCTGAGTATCTCATCAGCCCCTCAAACATTTCCAAAACTGAACACATTATCTTATCCTAAAAACTCCCTTTCTTCCAAACTTCCCTATTTCTTTTGGACCACTACCCTCCTTCTAGTCATTATAACCTTCAAGTCATCCAAACACTTCCCCTCTCCCTTCAACTCTATTTTCAATCAATTGCCAAATATTCAATTGTACCTCCTTACAATTCTTTCTTCCTTCTCTTCTATACTCACCTAGACACAATATCCAAGGAGGGATATCACTCTTTACCTTGAATATTGCAGAAATCTCCTAATTGGGTTCACTGCTTTTCTCTCTAAACGATCCCCTATATAAATGACAAATAAGTATTCCTGAAGCACCAGTTTGAAAATGTTATTCCTAAAAATAACTTCTGTGGTCACCTATAACTCTAGGGTCAAAACCAAATATTTTTGTTTGATGTTAAAGCACTTCACCATTTAAGTCTAGATTATCTTTCTAAAATATTCGTGTTGCTCTTCTTTCTCATGTATTACACACTCCAACCAAAATGACCTTTTTGCTGAGCTCCTACTGCCTCCATTCATCTCTGCAAGTTCATGTCTAACATGCTCTTCCTCCTCACTTAAAATACTTAACTTCCTTTCAGGCTCAGCTCAGAACTTCCTACGGGAAGCTTTTCTTGATCCACATTTAAGTGCCCTTCCATCTTCAAAATATTTGTCATTTACTTCCCTGTGCACCTATTATATCTTCCCAGTAGCATATAAGCTTCTTAAAGACAGGGACTGTTTTTTGTCTTCATATATCTGGAAACTAGCACAAGGCTTTAATAAGCATTCAGTGTTTATTGAATTGAAATTAATTGAATTGTAAAGCTCCCAATGCATTTGATTTCAAAAGCCTATTTATTCTTGACTTCTATACACCCTTGACTTTCTACAATAAATTAGATGCAGTTTTTTCAGCCAGATCTTCTGTAAATTTAATAATCCCAATAAATTGTATCAATATATATATATATGATTTAACATATTTTTATTAAACTTTTTATTTTCACAACATATGCATGGATAATATTTCAACATTAACCCTTGCAAAACCCTGTGTTCCAATTTCTTTCCCTTTCCCCCAGCCCCTCCCCCTAGATGGCAAGTAGTCAAATATATGTTAAACATGGTAGAAAAAATGTTAAATCCAATATATACATACATATTTATACAATTATCTTGTTGCACAAGAAAAATCAAATCAAACAGGAAAAAAAGAGAAAGAAAATAGAATGCAAGCAAACAACAACAAAAAGAGTGAAAATGCTATGTTGTGAACCACCACTCAGTTCCCACAGTCCTCTCTCTGGGTGTAGATGGCTCTCTTCATTATAAGATCATTGGAACTGGTCTGAATCATCTCATTGTTGAAGAGAGCCATGTCCATCAGAATTTATCATCATATAATCTCATTGTTGCCATGGTCAATTATCTCCTGGTTCTGCTCATTTCACTTAGCATCAGTTCATATAACTTATCTCCAGGCCTTTTTGAAATCATCCTGCTGATCATTCTTACAGAACAATAATATTCCATAATATTCATATACCATAACTTATTCAGCTATTCTCCAATTGATGGGCATCCATTCAGTTTCCTGTTTCTTGCACTACAAAAAGGGATGCCACAAACATTTTTGCACATGTAGGTCCCTTTCCCTCCTTTAAGATCTCTTTGGGATATAAGCCCACTAGAAACACTGATAGATCAAAGAGTATACACAGTTTGATAACCTTTTGAGCATAGTTCCAAATTTTATATATATATATATAAACATGTTTAACATATATTGGATTACTTGCTATCTAGGAGAGGGGATGGGGGCAAGAGGAGGAAAATTTGGAACACAAGGTTTTGCAAGGGTCAATATTAAAAATTTATCCATGCATATGTTTTGAAAACAAAAAGCTTTAATTTTAAAAAAAATTAATAGTCCCTTTCTTTAGTAACAAAAACCACACAACAGAATTAAATCTCATTTCCAAAACCTGCTTTGGTTCAGATGTTTCAAATAAATACATCTAAAGAAAACTGGCATCCCCCTCATTATTCAGGTAATATTTGGGGCCAAGTTAGAAGCTGCTTTTTCTTTCTAATACTCTCACCTGATTCCACCACCACCCCCATTGTCATTTTTTATTTATTTTCTTCACGCCCCATTTTAAAATCATTCTTTCATTCCTCATCTCACAGAGATTGATCATTCCCTCCATTCTTATTTGTAACAAGCAATTGTGAGCCTTCAGCATGCCACATGGGATTTGGGCTGGATTAATTATAGTTTAAGTATTGCTTCCATGACGTTCTCTACCAACTTGCTGTGGCCTGCCTTTGGGTAATTGGAACCCGTGCCCTTCTCAAATTTGTACAAAAGGCAATTCATTGTCCTTACTCCCTCATCAAGTAAAGCCCTGCAGCCTGTTGAATTCTGTGTATTACCGCTAAAAAGTAGCTGCTTGTATATTAGAGGAATTGCCTAATAAAGACAGGGGCAATATTATCTTTCTGTGCTTGGCTACAAAGTAGCTGCTTGTATATTAGAGGGACTGCCTTACAGAGACAAGGGCAATATTGCCTATCACCCAAGTAAAATTAACCAATCGACAGATATCTCAGCTTCTGCTTTCCATGATTCTACTGAGCAGTAGTACTCCTGTGCCCAAGTTAGTTCTTGGGAGTTCAGTGGCAGAGTAGATAGAACATTACATTTGGAATCAAGAAGACCTAAATTCAAATCTAGCCTCAGACACTATCTACCTGAGCAAATCCTTTAATTCTGTTTGCCTCAATTTCCTCATCTATAAAAATTAATTAGAGAAATAGCAAATGATCTGTGCAGTATTCTGCACAAAGTCAGAGATGAAATACTCAATACCTGTCCTCAAAAAGCTTGCATTCTACTGGGGAAAACAACATTCACAAAAAATACAATACAAGGTAAATCAAGTAAGGCAGCTAAATGGTTCAGTGAATAGAGCACTAGGTTTGGAGTCAGGAAGACCTGAATTCAATTACAATCTCAGACATTTACTAGCTATGTGACCCTGAGCAAGCCACTTACTCTGTTTATCTTAATCCATTAGAGAAGAAATTGGCAAACAAATCCAATATCTTTGCCAAGTAAACCATATAAAGGGTCATGAATAGTCAGGCACAACTGAATGATGAAATAAAAAAAAATCAGGGAAGGGACCACAAACAAGTAGGAGGAGAAAGGATGGAAATCAAGGAAAATTTTACAGTGAAGGTAGATCTAATTTAATCCCAAAATGAAGACAAGAATTCTGAAAGATGGAACTGAAATGGTAATACATTGCAATCATGGGAGACAATTTGTGGAAATGAGAGGATAACAGGGATTAGACCAGAATATATCCCATAGAGCACACATAGGGATGGATTTGCAATCACCATCCTATGAAGCAGGGACTGGGATCCCCTAGCAACTTCCAGAGACATTACTCTTTTAAGAGCTGAAGGGCTTGATACTTTGGGATGAGACAGCAGACCCTCTGGGTGGTCCCTTGGTTACCACTTCCCAACCAATCCCCATCCCTAAAGGCTGCAAAAGCCGGGGGGAGCTGGGTCAAAGTTGAGTCAAGGAGGATAGATCACAGAATCCCTAAGAGCCACCCACTCAGTAGACTTTGAAAAGAGTGACTTGGCCCTTTGGTTCCCTGCCTTCCTTTCTCAGCAACATATGGCAATTAGTTTTTTCCTTCAATAGGATTTGCCCAGAGGGGTGGTAGGTAAATGGAAAGGGGACTTCAAGGGAAAATTAGTGTGATGTTTTTCTCTTCCATTCCCCTAGTCATAGGCCTAGCCAATGACATCTTTGAGAAGCCTACACCTGTACTCCACCCTACACTGAAGATTTTCATTGGAATTTTGTCTTAAATTTCTTTTTTTTCTGAATTAGAAGTTAAACCACTCTTGAGACAATTCAGATTTTAAGCATGTATATCTTTGAGAGTTTATTCCAGTAATTGAGGCAAAGATCCTATGGCATCATCTCCATGGGGCCATTTGCTTATTTTGTCTGTGTGTAATCTGGGTAACTATTAAATAGAGGCTTTGTTGGCCAGATCACCTGGGATGGAAGCACTCTGCTTCTGGGGAAAAAATTCGCTCTGTTCCCCTACCACTTAATAGAAGTAGACTCTTCATATTTCTCTGTTTCTCTGTCTCTGTCTATGTGTTTCTCTCTGTCTTTGTCTCTTTTTCTTTCTCTCTGTCTCTGTGTTTCTGTCTCTCTGTCTCTCTTGTGTTCTCTCTATCTCTGTCTCTCTGTGTCTGTGTGTATATATCTTTGTCTCTATGTCTCTCTTTGTCTCTATCTCTTTCTCTGTGTATTTTTGTCTCTTGCTTGCTCTCTCTGTCTCTCTTTTTCTGTCTCTCTGTCTCTGTCTCTATCTCTCATATTCTCTCTGTCTCTTCTCTATCTCTCTTAATACTCTGTGTTCCAGTTCCATTTAGATTTTTAATAATCAAATTAGCTTTTACAAACTTCAAAGATGTAGCAAGAAAAACATACAAATACCCAGCCCTACTCCAATCTTCCTGTCTCTGTTGTTTCAATCTACCTTCCCCCTTTTCATTCTTTTGGACCCTGTGATTTTTCCTGGTATTTTCCTGGTCTGTTTCATTTGTCTAGGCACAGGTGGTAGAATCAAGACATGGTGACCTTGGAAGCAGGATTCCAAGCTGGATGTTGCTGCCACACCAGCAAAGAAGTTCTGAGAAGTCAGTGTTTAGGAAAAGTGGCTTGGAATTTGGGACTTGATGGAACCAAGCTATATGAAAGCTGATCTAAACTTTGAATCTAATCTCCTTCCCTTCCTAGAGGTTGAAGTGGTTTACAGGGATAGAGTTTATGTTCCCTAGGTACTGGGGAATAAAAGGGACTAGATATTTGTATGTTGTTTTTTTTTTCTTGCTATACCTTTTAAGTAAATATTCCTTTGTAAAAAGTTAACTTGACTAAGTAGTTAAATAGAACTGGGATGCAGAGGATTCCTAAAATTGAAGGAACACCTTCAATGAGGGCCAGAATCAATGGTGGAAAATCTAGACATCCCCAAGCCCCCTTAAGGGTTTTAGGTAACCCCTGGGGGAGTGTTGAAATGTAACATAAACCACCTTCTGGTAATAGAGTCCAGTCAGAGTAGTCACTGATATATAGAGATTGATATACATACATTCTAATATCCCTCATTTTTCACATAAAATAACTGAGGTCTTAGGGAAATAAAGTGACTTACTTGAAGTCATAAAGTAGTAAGATTTAGAAGTGAGATTTTAATCCAAAACCTCTGACTCCAAAAGCCAGTATTCTTTCTATTGTACGGTGCTCTCCTATCCCTAATTTTCTGGAGTTGTGGTTTCACTGCCGGAAAGAATAGGAAGTTAGACTTTCAGAGTTGTTTTTGTTGGTCCTTCATTCTTGAAGAGGACCATGACATCAGAGAGGTGATGCCATGGCATGCAAGTGAACTGAATTTAAGTGAGGAAAGTCTGTGCAAGATCACCTGCCTCACTTTCCCCCCAGGCAGCTATAGATCACGATGACTGGATATGGCTTTGGATGCAATGAGAGACCTTAGCCTTTTTGAGCTAACATCTTCAACAAGTCTCAGTTTAACTGATGCAACACACCCATTCAGTGATTAAGATTAGGTAGCAATTGAGGCAAAGAATCTCCTAATTTCCTTAGTCCAAATCTTCCCCTCCCGGACTCATTTATTTAGACTTTCAGAGACTAGTGAAGAAGAAAGATATATGTTGAGAGGGGAAGTGACAATGGCTGTTAGGATGCCACGTTCTTCCCTTTCACACATAACCTCTCTAGCTGCAAATGTTCTTTTATAACACCTCACCTCCTTTCCTCTTCAAAATTGCCCTTTATCTAAGTGGAATTTTTAGATTCCATTGGCATGGGGGAGAAAATTCTTAACAACATATTACATCATCTTCTCTGCAATTTACAATCTCAGAAAGTTGTTTCAAATACTGAGAAGTAAATGACTTGGCTAAGGTCATATGGCCTGTGTACATCATAAATGAGACTTAAACTCAGAATTTTGACTCCCACGCTGCTTTTCTATTCCCTGCATGATGCTGTCTAAATGAGATATTAGCTATACACAAACCATAAAGTTGAGGAGCATGAATTACTCTGGGCCCCCTGTCTCTCTAGAGTTGGCTCTTGGATTTTTCAAGAGATTTCCTTGGCCAAAACAATTCATAGTATTTTCTACCTGGATCTCCATAATCCCAAGAGAATAGTGGAATTAATCACTTGGCTCTTTTACCTGGTTCACAGAAAGTGGGGAAAATGAAGATTTATTTTTTCTCTTTGTTAGGTATTTTCACTGCTCATACATGCTCATACATCATTGCTTCATCAAGACAAGCATAGAAATTGTTATTCTTCCTGAGAAGAGAGCTGGGGCCTTTTCTCACTTGTGGAAGTGCTAAATTCGCTATTCAACCTTCTTTTTCTTCCGATTTTATCAAAAAAGAGAAAGGTCATCTGACTGATTTCAGTAGTGAAACTTTTGCTTGAAGAAGACCAAGAAGTATGGCCTAGATCACAGAGAAGATGGAAAGACTTTTGCCCTAATTCACTCGATTACTACCTAGATGACCTTAGACAAGTCATTTTATTTCCCTGAAACTCGCTTTAATTATCTGAGTAATTTAATTATCTGAATAATATGGGGGGGGTTGACTCTAAATGTACAGTCCTGGTTCAGAGGTGCAAAAGAGAAAGCCAGGATTGACAAACAACAATAATTCTGGTCCTAAAGTCTATTGTATTAACAAGATCAGAGATCAGTGGTGATTTATCTCCAGCTAGCAGTGTCCATTCTATCAATAAAACCCTGTAAGTTTGGCTTTACTGTGAACTAGATCCTACAGCAAGAGCAAAGTCTAGAGATCAGGCCTAGAGGAGCTTTGGAACTCTCAGCCTAGAACCAGGCTGTCCTGATTGGTAAGATACAACTAATATCTAAGAAGACTATGCTTTCTTACCAACCTGCCAGTCAGGTACACTAAGCCTCCATCTTAACCCCCTCAATTCTGCTTCTGGGAACTAGACATTGAAATCAAATCATATTACCATGGCTTCTGGAAAAGGCATATCAATTGTTGTTTTGCAAGTAGCCTATTATTTATTTCACACTGTCAAAAACTTTTTCTACATGGAAATAATTATGTGATTTATCATGTTGGGTTTTTTTTGTTTTTAATAAGATTATGTTTATTGATTTCTTAAAATCTAACCATCCCCATATCATCAATATAAAACTAAAACTTGCTTATAATAAATATGATAAATTGTCAGTCTTTTTTGGTATAACATAAAATGTTTAATTGATATCATTTATGTTATTGGGCTTTGCTTCTCTTTCTTGTCTTATCCTTCCCTGGTTTAGATATTGAGACCATATTTGTCTCATAAAAGGATTTAGAGGGATTTCTTTTTCAAATTTTTTTTAGAATTTAGGTAACATAGCTTTTAATTGTTCTTTATAATACTATGTTATAAAAATGGTTGTTCTATTCCATAAATCAAAAATAAAATAAAATTTTAAAAATCTAAATTGATAAAACACTCCTTTAAGTCCATTAAAACCTAGAGGTCTGGTTTATTTGTTCTTCTCTCCCACTTTTATCATTTCTTTACAACTAGCTGTATTTTTTTTTCTAATATTGGATTATAAAAAAATCTCTATTTGGTGTTATGTTAGATGGGATATTTTATATTTTTAGATGTAGTTCTCCACTTCTTTTGTGTTTTCAGCTTTGTTGACATATAACTGAAGGACAGGTTTTCTAGGCTGTACAAAGAACTAGCTCTGAGTTTCTTAATCAGTTTTATGGTCTTTTTAGTTTTGAATCAATTTTTTTAATCCTCTAATTTTCAAAACTTCCTCTTTTGTGCTGATTTCAGATTTATTTCATTTGTAGAATTACTACTTTTTAATGCAATGTTCATTTATTCTTTTTTTTTGTTTTGTTATTATGTGTTTTTAGGGATATAATTTTTTTCCCCAAGGACGGCTTTAGCTATATCCTAGAAATGTTGCAAAGTTCTTTCATCATTACTATTGTCTTTCATATAGCTATTGTTTTCATGACATATTCTTTAAACCACTTGTTTAGGGTTTTATTATTAATTTTCTATTTAGGTCTATGTCTTTTGTTTGTGCTCCTTGAATTTATTACTATATTTATTGTTTTATTGTCTGTAAAGGATGTTTAATATTTTTTACTTTTATATGCAATTTTTTATACCTTCACACATGGTCAATTTTTGTAAAATGCCATATGGTTCTGAGAAATATGTAAATACTTTAGTTACTATATTGCTCCAATCACCATCTCTGTGACTTCCCAAAACAACACCATTCCCCAATACATGTTGTCTCCCTTTCTTAGAATATAGGTTTCTTCAGGCCAAGGACTATCTCATATTAATATTTATATTTACATAGTTTGTGGTATATAGTAAATGTTTTATAATAAAAATCATTCATACCTCTAACATTTTATTTTTGGATGTGCCTAGACCATAGATGTTATCAAAGTCATTGTGTTCAATATTTTTACAGAACAGGACACATAACTGATAAGTATCTGAGGTAGGATTTGAACGCAAGACTTTCTTACTACAAATTCAGTGCTTTCTCCACTAATACTATACTGTTTTTTTAATAGATCATAGAATTTAGCATTGGAAGGAATTTTAGAGTTTACCTTGATCAACATCCTCATTTTAGATAAAGAAACTGATTAGTAAACTAAATAATTTCCCAAGAACCCAGAGGTTCTGAATCCAGAACTCTGACTTCAGAACCCTATTCTTCAAAAGGGAATAAAGTAGATTACTTCTAAAGGCAAGAAGGCACCATGGAAAGAGTGCTAGATTGGAAGTCTGAGTATTTGGACTTTAAGACAGAATCTACCATTTACTATCTGTATGTCATTGGGCAAGCTTCATTTTAAGAATTTTTTAGGCTTCAATATCTTAGTTGTAAAATGTGAAGACTAGTCTAGAAAACTTTTAATTTAATATTTTATTTTCCCCAGTTACATGTAAAACAAATCTTTAACATTTGTTTTTAAAACTTTGAGTTCCAGATTTTCTCCCTGAGTCCCTCCCCACCCTACCCATTGAGAAAGCACATGTGAAATTATACAAAACATTTTTCACAAAAGTCATATTGTGAAAGGAAATTTCTAATTTCCACACACAGACACACAAAAAACAACCCTCAAGAAATATAAAGTTAAAAAAAAATGTATGCTTCAATCTATATTCAGATACAATCAGTTCTTTCTCTGGGTATGGATAGCATTTTTCATCACAAGTCCTTCAGAGTAGTCTTCGATCATTGTATTTCTGAGATTAGCAAAGCAGAAAACTCATAAGGTCCCTTCTAGGAATTGATCCTAAGGATTTAGATATATGCTTGCCAATGATGGAGGAAAATGGACTAAAATACATCTTTTTTTTTGTACCAAAAGCCTGAATACAGTGGATATGACAAATACCTGAAAAAACAAGTTAAACTCTGCTTTTGAATAATCACTAAAGAAGATGAACTTCTGATTGGCAGATTTAAGCACCCAGTTATTCTTGATTCAAGTGGCTAGGCCTGTGGCCACACCTTCACTCTGTCAACAGGAGGCAAAGGAGCATGCATACCTTATGCCCCATGACTCTGATGAAGTGGTACCAAAAGCCCCAAGAATTTGAAATTTGCAAAAGTGAAACTGGCAGCTAGCCATTCTGTCTGCTCATGTGGATTTATTTTTCTGACTAATTTATTTTGTAGAGGGAGTAATTAGCTGCATTAGTAACACTTGCCTCTATTACTACCTTCAGGCAAATAAGTCAGCTAATAGGCAGTTCAGTCACCAAACGTTTTTATTCCCAGAACTTGAACTTTTACTCCCAAGTAAAATAAGCCTGCTTTTTAAAAATGCTTTAAATACACATATTTGCATCACATACTTATTATTATATCTAACAGTTTCTTATCTGTTTCCTTCCTTGGCTCCTCATCTTCTAATTGATACAGATGATCCCTTAAGAGATCTTCTCTCTTCTCAATCTGCATTCTCTCCCTTAAAAATCTCATTCACTTCAGGGGTTTCATTTGTATGTAAAAGACTCCTGAATTTACCTCTAAACCTGGTCTCTCTTCTCAGCTCTAGACCTACACCTCTAAC
This sequence comes from Myrmecobius fasciatus, assembly GCA_023553655.1. Lineage (NCBI taxonomy): Eukaryota > Metazoa > Chordata > Mammalia > Dasyuromorphia > Myrmecobiidae > Myrmecobius > Myrmecobius fasciatus. The sequence continues at coordinate 176,843 of JAJPUD010000726.1, forward strand.
TGCCTACACAGCATAGGTACCTGGGATATTCCACTAGAATCTCAGACTTAACATGCACAAAACAGAACTCATCAACCTTCCCCAATACTTTCTTCTGACTTTCTTATTTCTGTCTTATTTCTATAATTCATTATCCAGCATCAGAGCTCTGAATGAACATGGACCCAGGTTTAATCTTGAAGGCTTATTAATGTCCTCTATGACTCTCTTGTTTTGTGCCCACCCAGAGGATCAATTTGAAAACATCTAAATTTAATTTTTAGGGTTTTTGATTAGTTCCCTGCATATGGCCAAGGCTATGTATGAACATTATGAATAGACAGCATGTTTATTATACAGGGAGCAGTCTCTTATTCTCTCCCAAAGCAAGGATAGCTATGACTTCCCCTCAAGGTTTTTAATGGCACTGACGGGTTTCAATGTCTTTCTCTAATATATTGATTTAAGCCTCCATCCCCAGAATAGTCTCCCCACTACTAGCCTCCAGTAATTAGTACCTGAATTCCATTTAACCAATTAAACATCAAATTACAAAGAAATCTTCAAATGTACTAACACTCCCCTCCTCCAAGATACTTCAAGAAGACTTTGGTCTTTGGGGAGAGAAAGAGAGATCAGATTCATTTCAGTCTTCCAACAATTCCATGTCCAGATTCTGCATCTTTGCTGGAAAAATCCTTTCTCGTATACTATCAGGCTGAGTTCTGAAGGATTCTTGGGGCCTCAAAGCTGGACTGGCTATAAAACCCATCATGAACTTGATTCCTGGACATTGAATAGTTTGCTCTCCTGATGTCTCAAAGTTCACAAGGTCATTATCATTCCAATTTCCTTCACCTAAATGAAGAAAAAAACTAATATCCCAATATAGGTTAATGAGCTCAGGGCTCATTGTCTCTCTTCACTGGAGTTTCCCTAGGAAGAAAGAAAAATGGGCAAGACTCTGGTCAATTGGTGAATTTCCAAAGTACCCCAGTAAAACTGACATAGCTAATCCAAAAGATGTTTTCTCATCACATGGTTAGCAAACCAGAACCAGCTACAGAATATCTATGCAAAGCATTTCCATTACATATCATGGCTCTCCAGGAAGCAGTATTATCCAATATCTTTCAAATAGTGAAGTGTTATCACAGACACTTTGTATAAATCATAGGTCAGTCCCCTCATTAAAATGACAAACCAAATCAAGACATAAATGGACTTCAATTCCAAGGCCAATAGCAAGAAGAAAAGTTGAAAGTACTACCCAAATCATCCACATTAAATATATATGTGTATATAAAATTTAGAAGAGATTCCAGTGGTACAAAGTTAAAATCTTTTAAAAATTTCATTCCCAAAGTGCATTTATTTTAATATTTTAGATAGAAAAAGACAAATAATTACATCATTTGTATGTAGAGTATGTCATCTGTGATTCCATCAATATAGGCATGTCTTCCAACAACCAAATTGTGTCTATCTCAGACAATTCTCATCTCATAGCAGTGAAAGATGAATATAATAAGGAAACATATACACTAAAATAATCAAGAAATGTATGCACTAAATTATTCATAGAAACACATTTTGTGGCAGCAAACAATTGGGAACAGAATAGTCATTAAGTGATCAGGGAACAGCTAAACAAATCATTGTACTTGAATGTAAAGGAATATTAACTGTACCATAGTAAACAATGAATAGAAAGACTTCAGAGAACTGTGGGAAAATCAGGAAAACAATATACACAATTACTACAATAATATAAGTGGGGAAGGAAAAAAAATGAAACAGTTCTGTATGATTTCCCAACCCCTTTTAATTCTAATGCCTTCCCTCTGTTAATTATTTTCTATCTATCCAATTTATATAGCTTTCTTTGAATATATTTGTTTGTATATTGTCTTTCCCATTAAAATGTAAATTCCTTGAGGGAAGAAACTGTCTTTTGCTTCTTTTTATATCCTCAAAGCTTTTTATAATTCTGGCACATAATAGTCACTTTTAAAATGTTTATTGATTGATTAATAATTATAATAACTAAGACTGGTCCCAAAGAAGAAATGAGAAAGTATATCTTTTTTCTTTCTTTGCCAAAGCAGGCTATATCATTAGTCATAAAGTCAGATTCTGTTGATATGTTTGGGGTTTTTTTAAGTAATACTATTTTATATTTCCAAATATATGCAAAGATAGTTTTCAACATTCATCTTTGTAAAACCTTGTGTTCCAAATTTTTCTTCCTCCCTAGACAGCAAGCAATATGATATAGGCCAATATGTTAATTTTGCTACACTATTCTTATGTCTTTCTTTATATTTTGTCCCAAGGAATAACTTTCTGGGTAGCACATAGGATAGGCATGCATTCAGAATTAAAGGTGAAGTAAAATATCTAAACAATTTTTCTTAATAAAATGGTTGGAAAATATTTCTTAGACTTTGTGCTACTCAGGAAAATAAGTTAGGGTCCTTATCAGTGATCCTCCAAAATGAAATTTTTACCTATTCTCATCAACCTGTCTCATCCCCTTTGCTGCCCACAAATCAAGATAGAATTTCTCTTCTCAGATTCCTTTCACAAAAGTTTGTCACAAGACAAAAAAAAATTGAATTCAAAGAATTTTACCCAACACTTGCTCAAGATAGGTAAGTATCACTGTCCCCATTTGGCAGGTGTTAAAACACAAACACTTGCATTATGACACTCAGTGGGTCAGTGGTTTCTGATTAGAGACTGTGTACGTCATATTCCATGCCAGGCTCTTAACTCTATAAAGACAAAATATTTTTTTAAAAAATAACCCAACTGCTTTTCCTCCTTTTTAGGGACAGTCTCTTATCTAAATAAACCAGCTTCATACATAGCAATATATTTTGACATTTGGACAATACTATGTCACTTTAATGTGAAAATGTTTTCAATTGTTTGAGGTAAGAAATCTAATATGGAAGGAAGGAAATAAGCATCTATTAGGCAACAATTATGCCCAACACTATACTAAGTGCTTTACAAATATTATCTCAGTTGATTCTTACAACACTGCCATGGAAGTAGATACTATTATTATCTATATTGAGGACACTGAGGCAGATAAGGGCTAAGTGGCTTTCCTAAAAAATCACACAGCCAATATGTCTGAGAGCTGATTTGAACTCAGACTTCAAGCCTAATTCTCTATCCTCTGCAACATCTAACATGAGCCCTAAAAACAGCCAAAATAAGTTCCATAAAATAATTAGATTTGATCATAGTCGTTTTTAAGGTATATTTTTGGTAATTAATAATAACATATTATCTGTGAGAAATTATATCTTTAGTGATTCCAAACTGCTCCTTACTGCAAATATCTCTTTACACCAATGGTGCTACATGACCTAAAATCATGAAACACCAAAATCTTGTAAGAATCTTAATTGCAGGTGACATAAAGGATTATGATGGATCCAGGTAGATTACAAGCATTATATTATCCAAGATAATTAAGAAATTACTTGCATGTAAAAAAATGGAATAAGAGATATCAACAAGAAATATATAACCAGAAAAGGGTATAGGCTATTCAAATAGCTAGCATGGCAATCAGACTGTTTAATGGATGCCTAAATGCTACATTAGTACTGCTAAGATTTCAAGAGTCAAATAAAGATATCCCTCTAGTTCTCTGAACATTCTTTGGGTATAGCAAAGCCCATTATACTCAATGCATATACTTCTTTTTTAGTCATCTCTATTTCTACTGATAACTTTTATTTCTGCTTCTTACCTGAACGTGATCAATGATAATATGCTGTAGTCTATTTATACCTATTATAAATGTCTCTATTTACCTTTGACACATCATTTTGATTCTTTGGAAATTGAAGTATTCCTTTATTCTCAGCCATGATACATAAGGACTTGCAATTTCAACTCTATGAGTGGCTATACCCCAGGGCTCTATCCTGGACCCTTTCTTCTTCCATTTCCCTTGTGATCTAAAAAGTTCAGATAGATTTTTCTATCATCCTATATAGAGGACTCCCAAATCTACATATCCATCCCTTTTCTCTCTTCTGAACTCCAGTTCCACATCTCCTATTTGTTGTTGTTATTCATCCTTTATTTTTGAAAAGGATCAATGACATCATAAGGTAATGTCTTGATTTGCATGTGAATTCAATTTCAGAGTTGCTTAAAGTCATCTCACTCAGAGTCATCAAAATTCAATAGAGGAAATAGTGTATTAGACATACCCACTTCCATGGACATCTCAAACTCAACACAGTCCAAAATAAAACTCATTCTCTCTCCTTTTAAACTTACCCCCTCTCCTAAAATACCTGTTTCTGCCAAGTACACCACAATTCTTTATCAATCACCTAGACTGACAATACAGGAGTCATCTTCAACTCTTCATTCTCACTCCTCACCATCTCTAATTAGTAGACAAATCATTGAGACTACCTCTTCAACATTTCTCTTATCAGTCCCTTTGTCTCTTTACTCACAATAACCACACTAAATCAGATATATCACCTTTCTTTATTATTGCAATAGTCTACAAACTGCTTTCCCTGCATCCAGCCTCTATTCTCTCAAATCCATCCTCCAGATTGATATTCATAAAATCCTAGTCTAATCCTGCCATTCCTATGCTCAAGAAGTTTCAATGACCAACCCCCCCCCCCAAGCCCTTTGAGATCAAATATAAATTTTTTTGTTTGATAGTTATCACGTATTAGCCTTTATTTCTAGACTAGTTATATATTTTTCCATGATATATTTCACATTCCAGTCAAACTGTCTTATTTGTTGTTCCCTATATGTAACATTCAGCTCCCATATAGCTCTAATACAACTCTTTCTTCATCTAGGCTGTCCCTCATGCCTCCTGACCCATCTATGCCTCTTGGAAATATTAGCTTCTTTTAAGGTACCTTCATTTACACATACACACACACACACACACCATTATATATATATGAATATATAATATATCTCACAAGTTTCCTTATCTTTAAAAATATAAATAATGTATAATAGGGGTGTGTGTGTATGTGTATACACATATGTATATAAAGCATCTATATACCATACCAGGTAGCATATATATGTGTGTATGTATATGTATGTACATGTGTATATATAGCATCTATATACTATGTCAAGAAGTATATATATATGTGTGTGTGTTTGTGGGGGGGAAAGGGGGGTTGTAGAGAACTGGATTCAAATCTTGTTCCGAATAGCTGTGTGATTCTAGACATATTACTTAACTTCTCAATGCCCCTGAGAAACCCTTTAAAACTATACATTGCCAAAAAGATACCAATCAATATTGACATAAAACAGTTACTCATCATGAGCTCCCAACTCTAATGAAATCAGAAGTATAGTACTATTTATGAATATGAATGTAAACATAGATATATATGTGTGTGTTTCTGTTTGTATATGTCTATATAAATGTATATGCATATATGTGTGTGTGTGTGTGTGTGTATACATATACAATACAGATTGTGCTCAACCCAACTATCATTTACACTCTTAAAGAGCTATCTATCTTGGAAGCTTAGAGAGATTGTGACTTGCCAGGAGATATTAAACAACTAGAAAGGGTCATAAGGATTTGAACTTCAGCCTCTCTGATTCAAAATCCAGTACTAATCATCAATGAATCATTAAGTCAATAAACACTTATTAAGTGCCTACTATGTGTTAGGCACAATGCTAAGTTCTAGAGATACAAAAAGAGATTACAACCTAGCTATCTAGTATATAACTCTGCCTTTCATCATAAGAATGTTGATAATTTTTTTTTTCAGAGAGAAAAATGAGGGTGGTAGAGCACTTAAAGTACTGAGCTATTTTTCCAAATCCCAAATGCAATTCAGCCCAGTCTAGGAGGAAAGAGTACTATCTGTGGAGTCAAAGGACTTGGGTTCAAATCCTACCTGCTTGACTTTGGACAAATCACTGACCTGGCACTTCAAAAGTTTCCTTATCTATAAAATAAGACGGTTGGCATTTTAGGAAGAGGGAGAAGAAGGGAAGAAGAAAAATTTGGAAGTCAAAATTCAAAAAGATGAATGTTTAAAAGTATCTTTATATGTAATTGAAAAAAGTAAAATAATATTTTTAAATAGTTGATTTTAGTAGGCTTCTAAGGTCTCTTCCAGTTCTAGATGCATTATTCTATAATCTTCATAATATTCAATTCTGTGCCCATTTTATTGCCCATTTTTAGTGTCCACCTAACCAGTTCATGAGATAAGTTTATACAGAATCCTTTGTTCTCATTATAGATTTTTTTTCCTTTAAAATGCTGACCTTTCAAAAAGTGACTTACAAACCAATGCAGCTGTTACAGTATCAGCAACACATAAAAACTGCAAAGGACTCCTTTTTGTATGACAAAAGGTTTCAACACTTGGAGCTAAATAAAAATCTTTGCTGGTGCACCTGTCTTGTGATGGTGTGCATATGTGTTTATGTATATAGCTATATGAAGTATTTAGTGCCTATTTCTCATGATCTAAGGGCTCAGTCTCAACCACAGCCATTTTTGCTAGGGGGATGTGGAAAGCAAAAGTGAGTAATGAAACCAAAAGTATTGCTCTTCACATGATCGGTAGTTTCCTCTTCTATTTACAGGGCCTATGAACCCATGATGCTCTTGGATAGATAGGAAGGTATTAGGAAAGATGTCTTAGAATTTTTAAAATTATTAATTGCTCTAATATAACTTTGTACTCATGTGTTTTTTTTCTATGATTTGATCAAAAATTGTTAAGTTCTTGGTATGTTTTAGGAGATTGAAATATTCAGGTATTGTGAGTTCATCTTTTATAGAACTATGGGCTTGGTAGCATCATGGATGAAGTACCAGGACTAGAGTCAGGAAAACTCATCTTTCTAAGTTCAAGGCACTTCCAGGACTCAGATACTTACTAGTTGTGTGATCTTGGAAGTCATTTAATACTGTTTGCCTCAGTTTCCTCAATAGTAAAATGAGCCAGAGAAGGAAATGGCAAACCACTTCAGTATCTCTGCCAAGAAAACCTAATGGGGTCACAAAGAGTCAGACATGAGTACAAACAACTGAACAACAATAGGACCTTGAAAACTGCTAAAAGAGAACTTAGAGTATCCCATCACAGTCTCTAACTTTACACATGAGAAACCTGAGACTGAGAAACTTTTTAGTAACCAACATTAATCTCAAAATTTGCCAGTGGAAGCCATATAAACACAGAGAGAAGTATCTGAATGTGGACCACAACATAACATTCTCATGCTCTCTATTGATGTTTGCTTGCATTATGTTCCCTTCTCAGATTTTTTCCCTGTACATCTGATTTTTCTTGTGCAACAGGATAATTGTATAAATATGTATACACATTCGATTTGTCAAGTATTTTGACATGGTTAACATGTATTGGGCTTCATGCCATCTAGGGGAGGGGGTGGGGAAGAGGAGGGAGAAATTTGTAACAGAAAGCTGTGCAAGGGTCAATGTTGAAAAATTACACATGCATATGTTTTACAAATAAAAAGCTTTATAAAAAAAAATTTGCCAGTGAATAACTAGGTGAGAAAGGATCCTAAGAAAAAACTTCATTATATCTTTAAAGATCCCCTAATCTCCATTGTTGGTCAGTCATTTTTTAGTTTAGTCCAAATCTTCCTGATCCCATTTAGGCTTCTTTTGACAAAGATACTGGAGTGATTTGCCATTTCCTTCTCCAGGTAATTTTACAGATGAGGAGACTGGCCACATTTGAACCAAGGAAAATGAGTCTTCCTGACTCCAGGGTCAGCAATCTGTCCCTTGCACCACCTAGATGCCCCTCCTCTGATCTTATACATGATAGACTTAGAATTATTAGGGGCTTCGGAGGCCATTTGTCTAATCCTTTCATTTTATAGATAAAAAAGTAAAGGCCTAGAAAGTGGACTGTTGTTTGTCCTTCATTCTCAAAGAAGACCCTTACTTCAGGGAGGTGATGTCATGACATACAAGTAAATTGGATTTAAGGGAGGGAAGGCTATGCAAAGTCACCTGCCTCACTTTCCCCTCCAGAGCCATCTGGGTGGAGTGGCAAGATACAGATCTAGACTACTGGAGGTGTCCCTGAATAAAATGGGAGACCTTGGCCTTTTTAAAGCTAAGATCTTCAACAGGTCTCCACTTGACTGAAACTGCATCCATTCATTGATTAGAGGTAGGTAGCAATTGAAGCAAAGAATCTCTCTTTCACCTAGCCTAAAAAAATCTAAATTTTAAAATATTTTATTATTACTATTTTTTGCTGAGGCAATTGGGGTTAAGTGACTTGTCCAGAGTCACACAGCCAGGAAGTGTTAAGTGTCTGAGTGCACATTTGAACTCAGGTCCTCCTGACATCAGGGCTGGTGCTCTATCAACTATGCCAACTAGCTGCCCCTATTTTATTATTTATATTTGTATATATAAAATATTTATATATATATTTATATTACATTATAAGTATATATTATATGATAAATGAATGCATGAATAAATGATATAGCTTGTCAAAGGTCATGAAGGCCTCATTCAAATCTGGCCTCAGAAACTTGACATTTATTAGCTGTGTCTACAACTAGGACTTCTACTGTTATCATCATTACCTTTGCATCTATACATATACAGCATAGTCCAGTGTAAAGAATGCTATATTTGGAGTCTAAGTATCCAAAGCCAAATCTCAACTCTTCCAATTCCCACCTATGTAACCTTCATTCAGCAAACAATAAACCTTTCTGTGTTTCAGTTTCTCCACCTGTAAAATGATGAGACTGGATTCAAAGATCCTTTTCCAACTCTAAATCCATGATCCCATAATCCTAAAATTCTTTATTTTTCATCATGTGATAGATATAAATATCTCTGTGTGATACACATATGGGGAAACATCTATTTTTAGAGAGGTTTACTTATCTAATAATGGGCAACCAGGCTCCATCCAAATGTAGAGAAACTTTTATGATCATTCAAAGCTATTAGGGCTCTTGGTTCTGACTTCAGAAAAATACAACTAGACATATTACTGAATAAAATGGCTAGTACATGAGAAAGAATACTTGGTCATGAATTCCAGAGACCTGCATTTGTGTCTCTGCTCTGACTTTTATTTGCAATATAATCTGGGGCAAGTCATGGCATCTCATGGAAACTGTTTCTTCATCTGTAAAAAGGAGATAATAGAACATGTATTACCTAAATGAAGTTTTAAAGCCCTCTTTTTTAAAAGGTAAGTTGTTATTAAATCAGAGTGAGTTCTGACTTCTTTTATTTTTAACTTATCCAGTTCAAATTCTGGAAGTCTGAATGTGAACAACTGCTTTCAAATGGCTTTTGGTTTTGTTTGGTTGGATGGTTATTTCATTTGGTCTGGCATTCTTCATCAATGTAGATAATTTCATTCATCTTTGCAAGCATATTCACACTTCAGTTGCTTTAAATAGCCACCAGTGTTGAGCAGGCCAGGTCAGTGCACTTTCAGATGAGGAAGAGTTGCCCATATACATTTGTAAATTATAGTTGTGGGGTCAGTCTGACAGAGCATACTAGATATGGAATTGAACTCCCCTGGAGAATCTCACATATTGGCTCAGTACTGAAGGACTTAGCACCTTAAAATGACTAACAACCTCAATTAATCTCATGGTCACCTGTGTTAAAGAGAATTATCAACTGTACTAGAAAGAGTCACTAATTATAAAGGTAGAAACAGCTTTCTGTCTTGCTTTTTCCTTCTTTACTCTTGAAAATGCAACATGAAACTCTCTAAGACTTTCCAGGAAAGAAGGAAAAGGGGTTCCTCTTTTCCCCCATAGTAATGCTACTACTCAGATATGGAAGTAGCCATATAGGTTGTACTTAGGAAATCCTAAATGTGGGCTTTGGGTGCTAGTTATTTCCTCTCCTTTGTGTTTCTTCTCTAAACATAAGTGACTTAACAGAAATCCTAAGATATGTATTTCCAGCCTGGGTGTCCTACTTGGGTAGGAAGCTCCTGAATCCCTCATTTGGAACTGGCTAGAAGCACGGAGAAATTTTTCATCTATACCCCTCACAGTAAAAAATGACTGACCATGAAGGGTTGATGAGCCTAAACCTTTAAATGACTGTGTTTAGTATAGATGTCTATTGAAAATTGCTAAATTGAAGATGTCTATTCGTCAGTTTCACTAAATGTTCCATGGTTCAATTATTTAAATCTTTGTCAATGTGCATTATGAATCTTTTGTTTTCTTTTTAGTAGAGCAAACAAATAGTTGGCCTATTCCTAAACTACATGAATATAAACGTATGTTGAGTACCTTTATATTCACTTTTGGGTAGACCCTAGATTTGAGTCATACATAAACTTTACATGATTTTCCCTAGAGTTGTAAGGTGGGAACCACAAAGTATAAGGGAAAAAAATCTTCTCTCTTTTCTTTAAAACAGTATTTCTCCATAACTAACTCATGATCCAAGGGTAGGATCATCTGGTAGGAAAGGGAGAACATCCCAGCCTCCTCTGGACTCTGTTCTATTGTTAAAAATATTTTAATGCTAGCTAAAGTGAAGTACAATGTCATAATAGGAAATAATTAACAAACTAATTAGAGAACTGTTTGTACCGGTGTTCTACAGGATAACTATATATTAGCTAAAGACCAGCCCTGTACTTTGATTACTGATATTAGTGCATAAAAACATTGATTAATCTGATATGCCCATTACTAAAATAAGACTATGAAATTCTAATGTACTTGTCGAAATCCATAACATACATTGGATCATAGACAGTGATGTCTAGTTAGTTTCAAATAGGTTAAGTAGACTCTAAACAGTGAATTTGCTAACTAGTCTCCCATTGTAGAAATTTCAAAGGGAAAGGTACATTCTCCATGTGTGGTGAGTGACATTTATCCTTCTGCAAAGTGACATTTTGTAGCACCCCTCCACTCAACATAAGTAATCAACTGCTTCATTCATATTATAGGGCTGACTATCTAAAAAACACACATAAATATTTAAGATGGTACCCATGACAATCTATGACATTACCTTTTAACTCCTCCCCTTAATATCATGAAGGGAAATTATGGATGAAGGAAGATAGAGATCAAGAATGTACACAAGAGGGCAGAAGGTCAGTATACACCTCCATTTTACAGATGGGGAAGGTCATGAGCTCTTTGGCAAGCAGCAGGGACAGGCTTAGAACAAGAGTTCACAACTCCCACTGGGACCAAGAAGTCATCGTTTATTTTTCCAAGTTAAAAAAATATCCCAACAATACTAGTGCCACCTACCTTACTTACTATGCAAAATAAATGTAATAAGAAAGTCTCTTTGCCTAGTCTCCTACAGGTAAGCCTACATTTTGTTGAATACTACATCAAACGAAAAGCCAGGGCACTTCTTAGAAATGAAGCAGGCTGATAATCAGCCCCTTGGGCTGAAAACATTATCTGAGGAATAATATTCCAATCATTGGCATCTCTCCTTCACCCCCCACCACCAACCACCACCCCAACCAGGAAACTGGTCAGGCGTGGCGATTTCATACTTGTCACCACCAACAACGTCTTTGGGGTGTTTCACTCTGTGGCTTGTAACTTTTGAAAGTTCCAAATGACTGGACTAGGTTTTGAGTCTGAATTCTTTATAGAAACCACCTTCCATACCAGAAAGCCCATGAGCTCTCGCTCCTGAGCCATCATCCAGAAATGTAGGACCAAGAGTGGTCCAGGTGACAGGCCATTTGTTCTGTTTTCAAAACATCAGAACTTGGCAAGCAATAGAGAGAAAGCTAGGGTTAGAGTTCAGTGACTGAGAAACTGGGATCAGTTGACAATTCTGCCTTTGGGAACCAAACACCAGTTTGTATCTTATTGGTAGGGGAACACGCCTTCCTCTTCCTTATGTAATATGATAACAGTTTACAGTACAAGGGCACCCAAAGTTGTTCTCAGTGAAAGCACCTTGTGTTCCAAGGTTACTGTGTCACCCACAAAGAACTGGTTTAACCATCATGCTCTTCTTGGCTTTCATACCATCGGTGTTCTTTCTATAAGGCTCTATGGTTCTCTTCTTATTTCTCCAGATTGAGGGTATTAATCAGGTTGACACAATTGTTCCCAAATAACAGATGAGGAAACTAGGATGAGCATTTGATCTCTCCTAAACTTTCATATTCCATGAGGAGACTTTTTCAAGAACAAGGCCTGATATCCTCTGACCCACTCCCTCTAGCCATATTCTAATTATCTCTATGTAATTCTATAATCATGTGAGATTAAGTCACAATCTCAAAGGTGAAGGTCTTTCCTTGGACCTTCCATCTTTTCTTTCCCCTCTGCCCAGTGCCCTTCCCACCACTCCCTTTTCTTTGTTCTACCTACCCTTCAAATTCATATACCAGATACATATAATAGATGGAAGATTTCCATTACTTTCTAAAACTGTAAGCTTTGGTCTTAAATTATGCCTTTCTTCTTGGTATCTCAAATGATTTGGTTTGGTTTGGTTTTTCCAATCTTGGAAGGTGTGTGTGTGTGTGTGTGTGTGTGTGTGTGTGTGTGTGTGTTGGAAAAACCCCTCCCATGTTGTCTTCAACTGAAAGTTACATTAATCTTTTTAAGACCATTTCAACATTTAGCAATTGTTATTTTAATGCATCAAGGCAACTAGTTGGAGCGGCAGGTAGAGTGCAAACCCTGGAGACAGGAAGATCTGAGTTCAAATCCAACCTCAGAAACATACTAGCTGTATGACCCTGGGCAAATAACTTGATCCTGTTTGCTTCAGTACCTCATCTATAAAATGAGCTGACAAGGAAATGGCAAACCACTCCCGTATCTTTGCCAAGGCAAATCCAAATGGATTCAGGAAGCATCAGACACAACTAAGGACAACAAATTTTAGTGCATCAGATCAAGTTGCTTTCGAGTCTGCATGATTGTGAATGAACATCTGTATACGTAATTGGAGAAAGAGAAAGACAGACAGACAGACCGACAGACAGAGACAGAGAGACAGAAAGAGACAGAGAGAGAGAAAGAGAGAGAAGGGGGAAACTTGGCCCCTTAACCTGTCCTGTATCCCTGTAAAGTATAGCTACATCTAGTACAAACCATTTTTTAAAGAAGAAATGAGAAGTGAAAAAATACCCTCAGATGTTCATCAGTTGAGGAATGGCTGAACAAATTATGATATATGATTATGATGGAATAACTATTATGCTATAAGAAATGACAAGCAGGATAGTTTCAGAGAAATCTGAAAAGGCATATGTAAACTGATATAAAATATAATGGGCAGAACCAGGAGAACATTATATATTATATTATATTGTATTGTATTGTATTGTATTGTACCATATTTTACTGTATCATATTGTATTGTACCATATTGTATCATATTATATTATTTTACATTATATTATATTATAAAGATGATTGTTGTATTGATCAAAGTCTTTTACAGCCAATCAATGACAATTACAAAGAATTCATGTTAGAAATGCTATCCATCTTCAGAGAGGGAACTGAAGAACATTGAGAGCAGATTAAAACATTTTTTCAATTTCTTTATTTTTCTTGTTTTTGGGGGAGAGATACAATCTAGCTAATATGTAAATATGTTTTGTATAGTGGCTATCATATTGCTTCCCTTTTCAAAGGATGGGGGAAGTTCTTGAGAAAGGGAAAAAATTAGAACTCAAAATTAAAAAAGAAAAAAATGCTCTGATGTAGGAGACCAAGTCAAGTTAGACTTTTCCTGCCAACCAATTTCTCCAACTATTATAATCAATTGTCCAAAGCATTTATGAAGCATCTTCAACATGTCAGGTGCTATACTAAGTACTATGGGATAAAAAGACAATGAGGCAATCCCAGCTCTTTAGGAGCTTATGTTCTGGAAATGCTGGACAGCACTTCTTCGATTTTCCCCTTTCCTAAGCAACAAAAAATTACTATTACATATTGAATCTCACTTTTGAGGCAACTAAGTGAATAGTGGATAGAGTACCAGGCTTGGAGTTGAAAGATCTAAGTTCAAAAACAGCCTCGACACTTACTAGCTATATGACCCTGGGCAAATCACATAACTCTGTTACCTCAATCCCCTCCTTTATAAAATGAGCTGGAGAAGGAAAGACAACTATTCCTTTATCTTTGCCAAAAAAAAAAACCAAAAAAAAAAAAAAAAACAAACCCAAATGGGGTCACAAAGAATCAGACGTGACTGAAATAACTGAACAACAACAACTTCTTGGTCTAGTGGAGCCTAAACAAAAAAAGTTTTCTAAATGCTGCCTATTGAATGAAAGCTATTGTTCCGAGTTTACAGAATCATGGAATGTTAGAGCTGGAGCTTTTCATCTAGGTCAACCCATCCATTTCACAGATGAAGAAACTGAGACTCAGAGAAGTTAAACAAATGCTTTGCTCAAGGTCACAAAGGTAGGAAGTAGAAAACAGGTCTCCTGACTCTGAGTCAAGGGTTCTTTCCCCTGTATCATACTGTGTCTGTTAAATTAACATCTGAACTGATTGTGGTCATTGGTCCCATCTTGAACAAAATCTGTTGGGGACATTTTTTCCCCTTTTGGGTCAGGGGATTTTATCAAAATGGGACCCAAGGGAGGGGAGCAGGAAGGTAACACAATCCTTTCAAAAGCATTTTTTTTCTCTTGAGATACAAAGCACTAACAATCTAATAGCCCACTTCACTTCCAAAAATGTGAATAAGAAGATGCCAGAGAAGATCTGCCATTTTGAATCTATATTGGGGGACAGTCTCAAAGAATGGTAGGTAAGGAGCAGAAGCCAAAGGTTAAAAGGTTTTCAATAAATAGAACCCACAAGCAAAATAGCCAGAGCTCAACCATTATCCCAAGAGAAAAGAGAGGTAGATCATCCATAGGAAAAGAGTTAAATCTTCAGAAATCAAACACTGCCAGAGAAGGGTCTTTCCTAAAAAAGGATCCAACATCAAAGTAACTGATTCATGGCATGGAGAAACACGTGGTAAAGTACCAAAAGATGGGAACTTCTCCATTTCAGGAGCCTCTAGTACTATGCTTCAGTATGTCAATACTGATTTGGGAAGTGATTCTACTTCCTCTGCCCTCCATACCCATGCCCCTTCCTACCTGTAGCTTCTGCACTTAACACTACAACAAACTTTTAAAATAACAAAAGCAAAACTATCTCTTTTTTGTGTTATTAGAGGTTTAGGGAGAATCTTATTTTATTTAAAACCACCATCCTACCACAAGTATTACTGAGTACTCACCATGTACCTAACATTCTGCTATGTATTCTGAGGAATAGGAGTCAAATCATGATTCTTGTCCTCCGAGAATTTATAATCTAGTTAGAGAAATTATATTACTATAAATTGAAAAATGATAGACCTATTCTGGACAGTCACAAAGTAATCATTAAGTGGTATAGGGTTAGCTATGAATACTAATAAAATTCAAAGAAAGAAGAATCTAATGGGTATCAGAGCTATGCTAGAAGGAATGAAAGAAGAAGTGGCACTTGGAAAGACTTTGAAAGTGGACAGGATTTGGACTGTCAGAGGCCAAGGAAAGGTATTCCAATCTGAGATCAGCACTAAATTTGCTTTCTTATTCATTCTGGGTATCTTTTAAAGAGGCAGTCAAAGCTGACAAGTACCTGAGGCCAGCTTTGAAATCAAATCTTCCTTATTCCAGGGCCAATGCTCTACCACTATACGATTTAACTACTCCCTCTTTGGAGTATTTTACCTATGAATTGACCATACCATTATTATCCATTTGTGAGTTCTTGAACTGAGAATGTGGAAAGAATTCTAACTATTGGCTTGTGATGGGCCATGAGTCACTGCTAGAATGTCTAGTGTATTTCTCAGTCAAAAAAGGTTCTCTTTTGCCATGTGTCTGAGCAAATTTAGACAAACATAAAGATAACCAGCAAGCAAGTTATGATAGAACTTCAAAGCTCTTAGATCACTGACACAGTGCCCTGTTTACTTCCAATGAACCTCAGCAGCCTCCACCTGACCTTTGCTTTGTACTCTTCCTATTCACCAAAAGCTTTATTGTATTGCATCCAATATGAATCCAAAAAGTATATCACTCAAAAGAAAACTAAATACAATATCCCTAAAAGTATACAGCAAATTTATTGTTGAGCATTATTTCCAGTTGAGATGTTTGTTGCTATGCTGGGGGTAGGATGGGAATCCTCATTTAAATTACTACATATGTCTCCATTTAGTAGATTGCCAGAGAAGCACTATAGTATAGTTGATAGAATTCTGGACCTCAGGAACTTACTATGTGATAATGAGCAAGTAACTTCATCTCTCTGATTAAGCTTGCTAATCTGTAAAATGAGAGGTTGGACTATAAGAATCACAGTGTATGTTCCTGTGCTCCATGACTATTTGCTCTGAATTCAAAATACCACTTTTTACTAGAAAAATATTACTCACTCTTTTGAAGTAAAATCAAGAAGAGTTTACTTTCTGTTGGACTAGCATTCCAAGGGAACTTCTTTTGACCCACACCCTATTCTCTTTGTTCTACAGAATCAGACTTTGAGATAATAAGGAATTTAAAGAAACCAGATAAGCACATAGAACTCCAGAAATGGAAAGTGACTTCCTTAATGATTTTAGCCAATTTCTTCTGGGTCCAAATACACTTTTCCCTCCCACCACATTAGATAGATAGATAGATAGATAGATAGATAGATAGATAGATAGATAGATAGATAGATAGATAGATGAATAGTTATATATAGATAAATAATATATACTAAATTATATATGTTATAAAGTATCATATATTTTAAATTGTAAATACCTACAATTTGTGTCTCTCACTTTACCCATTTCCTGAATGGGTTTCCTTTTTGCTCTTAGAAAATCAAATGTCTGAGAATTTAGAAATGCTATTTTCATGTTTTCTTTTTTTTTTTTTTCTTTTAGTTTTTCTGTGAGGTCGGTATTGGGACAGGAAGAAATTCTGGTCATTCTGTTCCCCCCAAACAAACAAACAACCTTTCAATTAAAATTTTGAAGTTTGCCTTTGAGACTTAGAGTAGAAATTCTCAATTTTTTTCTATGTTATGAATCCCTTTGGCAATCTGGCGAAACTTATGGCTCTCCTCATAATGATATTTTTAAATACATAAAATGAAATACATAGGATCACAAAAGAAATTGATCAATACAATTATCAAAAAATATTTTTTAAAAGTTTGTGGACTCCAAGTTAAGAAGACCTAATGTAGAGGAAGAAAGATTTATAAGTACAATAATAATCTTATATAGTATACAGATATAATTTTTATAGGTAGCTAAATTGTTACCATTCAATAAACTAATTTGGAAATGTGTTTATTGGGAGAGAGGTGGAGTTCACTGCACAGCAATACTGTGGAGAAAACTCTCCAGAAGCCACTCCACCCTCCACAAACCCTTCAACCATGCAACAACATTGTCAAACAGGAAATCTGAGCCCATCCTCGTTCTGAAGCAACCCTGTGATAGTGGCCCAGCTCACTCTTTCCTAAGCTTAGTGCAAACACTAGAGAAAGACAGGCACGCCCAAGTGATAGCAATGCAAGGGCTAGCAGCATCTCACACCCATCTGAAACCATTGCACTTGCACCAATGGTGAGTCTGGCAAGCAAACCTTTTTTCCCAGATCAGATTAGGATCACCTTCTACTCTTGTCGAGATGATGTGGGACCCATGGCAAGAGGCTTAAGAACCTGGGCTTTAGGGGTTGGGAAGGATCTTTCCTACACAAATTAGAATGGCTTATTAAAATGTTAAAGAATTCCTCAGACATTACTTAACTAGGATGAAACAATCTCCACAACCTGATAGAGAGTTGATGGGTGGCCTATAATGATACATAAGCCAAGTCTGTGCTTTTCATTTCTAAGTCATTTGCAGCTCTGAACTTTTCCTGAAAATCCAGCAGTGCACATATTGACAATCAGAGCAGAGTGAGTCTCATGAATCACATGTCTAACAAGGTTGTTTTTGTTTTTATTACATGCAATACTGTACCTAGTTGGGAGCCTTCAAGTAGTTGCACAATAGCAGCTCTTAGAGATCATGTTTCATGGTCACCAAAAAAAAAATAATAATTGGTTTTAATAGGTTTTCACAATCTTATTATCTACTTAACCTTCCAAGATCATTACTCACCTAATTGCAAGTTCCAGGGGAAGATGATAGGGTATGGACTGAACTACAGAATTATAACAACAAAAAAGAAAATTCTGTTCTTGACAATTACTGGGACTTCTTCAGCCAAATGATAGCATTAACAATTTTAAGTGTTTGGGGACAGAAATGGAAATATTTCTATCCTAAAATGTTGAATATCTCTTATTTCATGAGCTCCCAATTATTAGATATATATTCTCCTTCACCCCTCCATGTCTTTTCATGATTAATTCATAATATAAATATACTCTTAGATTTAGGTATCAAAATCAAGTAGAAAGACTATGCCTTCCTGTAGTAATGGATCTCACTGTCCCTCAAATAGTGAGCTACAGAGAGCAATAGAACTTCTGTTACATAAATAGTGAATTGTGTGATATTTAATAAGTTACTTCATCTCTCTAGGCTTCAGTTTCCTAAGTTCTCAAATGAGGAGTTCAAAATAACTGAACTCAGAAATCTCTTCTATCCCCAGATTGATAATCTTGTGGCCATAAACTCCATTATTAATCATAATTTTAAAATAGTTTCTTTTTATATCTAAATAGCAAAGTCAATTAAAATAAGTGTAGATAAGAATGGACACCACACTCACAAAAACAGCAAGCTACACAGAGGAATTGAGCTTCAGGCATATAGGGAACATAAATAAGATTATCTTGGGTAAATTATTTCATCTCTCTGGGCTTCCTTTTCCTGATCTGTAAAGTGGTTCATCAAGGGTCTTTCCAGCCCTAGTCTTTATCTAATTCTTGGGGTAGCTTAACAGGTGAGTGAGGTTATAATTGGAATTAATTAGCTCTTCTACAAATTAGAGTGGTTTTGTTTTTATTTTTTACAAGAGACAATATAGTATATGTAGTAGAAAGAGTGTTGAGCCTGAATCATAGAAAATTGAGTTCAAATCATGTCTCACTTCATCTCTGGGCTTCTGTTTCCCCAATTGTAAAATGTGGTAATAAGAGCTTTGGTACTTAACTCAAGAGGTTATGAGAAGATAAGCATGTCAATTCTTTTCTATGTTTTTCCAACGCTCTTTAAGAGTTAGTTGTTATTATTTTACACATAGAAAGGAATTCCAAAATCTGCATGTGTTTGGTCTTGAAAAAAATCCAAAGAAAAATCTGGTTCAAAAAAAATCCATTCTCAGAATGCTTCTGTGTATATTCATTGATTTTTACAAGATTTTTTAAATATATTAAACCCATACAAAAAATTTTACAAAAATTGGATGCCTTGGTATGCCCTAAGTCTGAGCACAGAAATTAACATTTCTTATTTGTGTCATGTTTTCATCTCATGTAAAAAGCCTCTTGTTTTTAATTCCTTTCTCAGTGATCCCAGATCTGCCTTCCAGTTGGCCCAATTGTTCCACATCCTGCACTCTCCAATTTTTTTTTTTGTTTTGCTGCCTACATGGTCCCCATGCAACTCAGGTCTCATGAGGATGAAGTGTTCTACATTGGCAATTCAGTATGTAACACTAACCTGAAACAATGCCTGCCAGTAAAGTGATGACACAATGGTGTGTTGACAGCTGGACAACAGCTATAAAGGAAGAAAAACAAGCCATGATAAGTTTAGAGAAAAGTAATATCTTTATCCAGGAACAACATGCCTCCATAATCCTCAACCTCAGAAGGAAGGATTTTTGCCTACATCTGAATAATTGAGTAGGAAAAATTTGAGATATAGGAATCTATTCCCTTCTTATCCTTCAACATAAACTTCTTTTTCAATCTTATGTGACCTTTTGTCCAAAGGCAATAGAAGAAAATTGGTCTTCCTTAGGAAAGAAGCATAACCAAGGGAAGAAACCCCTAGAAATTCATTTCTCATGTTGCATGGGTCCAAAGAGTCTTATTCTACAGATACAGAGCAGAAAAAGTAGCATTGTCCCTAATTACAGCCCTTCCCACTAAGTAATGACTGAATGCTGCCAAAGGGCCAGCAAACCAACCTAACTGAACTAGCAAAGCACCTTGAGGGTGACACAAGAAGTTTTGTGTTCCAGGTAAGTTACACATTACAACCACCTCAGTCTCTACCTCTCCTCAGACTCCAATGGGGAGCCCAAGATTCTGAACCCAAGAGTGTTGGCAAAAACAGTGCCCACAGACCAACTACTTTGCCCCCAGCATAATCCTGCAGGCAAATTCAAGAGGAACAGGGAGAAGGAACTTAAAACATTGACACTACCAACACCATCCATCTGAAACTAACTGCCACCCTAAAGCAGGGGCACAGCAACTGAAGCAAAGGAAATTTTTGCTACCAAAATCTTTGGCATTATCAAATGGTTCAACATCAGAAATGGATTTGATTTTAACAATTGAAATGGCATTAAAAAATGTAATATGATCCATTTTGCTGGGCCTAGAGATATGACTTCAAATCCACTATTGGACCGTTAATAGCTGTGTAACTCTGGGAAAGCCACATAATTTGCCTTAGTTTACTCAAATGGGAATAATAGTAATAGTAATAATAATAATAATAGCACCTGCTTCTGAGAGATATTGTAAAGATTAAATGAAATATTTATAAAGTGTCCTGCAAACCTTGAAGTGCTACACACTTTTATTGAAAGCAAAATCTTTTAATTTTGATTATATTAAGTTAAAAGTTTTTGTACAAACAAAACTAATGCAGACAAGATTAGGAGGGCAGCAATAAATTGGGAAACCATTTTTACATTTAAGGGTTCTGACAAAGGCCTCATTTCTAAAATATATAGAAAATGGACTCATATTTATAAGAATTCAAGCCACTCTCCAATCGATAAATGGTCAAAGGATATGAACAGGCAATTTTCAGATGATGAAATTAAAACTATTTCTAGTCATATGAAAGAGTGCTCCAAATCACTATTGATCCGAGAAATGCAAATTAAGACAACTCTAAGATTTCACTACACACTTGTCAGATTGGCTAAGATGATAGGAAAACATAATGACGAATGTTGGAGGGGATATGGGAAAACTGGGACAGTGATACATTGTTGGTGGAACTGTGAATGGATCCAACCATTCTGGAGTGCAATTGGAACTATGCTCAAAAAGTTATCAAAATGTGCATACCCTTTGACCCAGTGGTGTTTTTATTGGGCCTATATCCCAAAGAGATCTTCAAGGAAGGAAAGGGACCCACACGTGCAAAAATGTTTGTGGCAGCCCTTTTTTGTAGTGGCTAGAAACTGGAAACTGAATGGATGCCCATCAATTGGAGAATGGCTGAATAAACTATGGTATATGAATGTTATGGAATATTATTGTTCTGTAAGAAACGACCAGCAGGATGATTTCAGAGAGGCCTGGAGAGACTTGCATGAAATGACGCTAAGTGAAATGAGCAGAACCAGGAGATAAATGTACACGGAAACAACAAGACTATATATAATGATCAATTCTGATGGACATGGCTCTCTTCAACAATGAAATGTTTCAAACCAGTTCCAGTTGTTTAGTGATTAAGAAAGCCATATACACCCAGGGAGAGGCCTATGGGTTCTGAGGGTGGACCACAACATGGCATTTTCATGCTTTCTATTGATGTTTGCTTGCATTATTTTTTCCTTCTCAGATTTTTTTTCTTATAGATCCAATTTTTCTTGTACAGCAAGATAACTGTATAAATATGTATACACATATTCGATTTGTCAAGTATTTTAACATAATTAACATGTATTAGATCTCCTGCCATTTAGGGGAGGGGGTGGAGGGAAAAAGGGAAAAATTTGTAACAGAAAGCTCTACAAGGATCAATGATGAAAGATTACCCATGCATATATTTTGCAAATAAAAAGTTTTAATAATTTTTTTTAAAAGAAGCAATATTTCAAAAAAAAGAAGAAAGTAAAGTCTTTTTTTTAACATATTGCTTCCCCCATTAGAATGTAAGCTTCTTGAGAACAGAGTCTGACTTGTTTTTCTATTTGCATTTCTAGCACTAATTTAGTACCTTGCATATATGAAGTGCTTAATAAATTTTTTAGTCATTCATTTGTTCTATGTTGGTGGTCCTATAAAAAATCCAGCAAATCTATTCAGATTTCTTGTTCATCATCATTGACATGCAAATGCTTGAGTTGTGAGTTTCTTTGAATATGGAGTGCTAAAGTTATAAGCTTCTTGATTCTGGAAAGGCTAGCACCTTGTTAAAATTTCATCCTTAATCAGGACAAATCCTGCGAAGAATTTCAAAGACAAATCCTCTCACAATATCTGAGGTATTGTAGATACCTCTATACAAGAATGGAGGCTCAAGCCAAATGAACAAAGCTTGCCAAAAAAATTTTCCTTTTTCTTTACTTTTCATGGGTGATTTTATACAGCATAACATATCTTCATAGTCATTCAATTGACTGAGAGATATAGATAATTATAAGATTTCACTGGAACTTTTGGGGGTTTTTTAAATTATTTCATTTCAGATGAGGCAATCAAATCTATCTATAGGCTTATGAAGAAGAGCTCTAAATCACTTTTGAGTAGAGAAATGCAAATTCAAACAACTCTAAGGAAGTACTACATGCTTATCAGATTGGCCAATATGACAAAAAAGGAAAGTGACAAATGTTGAAGAGGATGTGGAAAAATTCGGATACTAATGCACTCTTAGGTGGAATTGTGAACTGATCCAACCATTCTGGAGAGCAATTTGAAGCTATGCTCAAGAGGCAAACAAACTGAGAATATCCTTTGACACAGCAACACCACTTCTAGGTGTCTATCCCAAAGAGATCATAAAAAAGGGAAAGGGACTTGCATGTGCAAAAATATTTATAGCAGCACATTTTGGATGTGGTAAAATACTGGAAATTGAGGGGATGCCCATCAACTGGGGAATGAAAAGAAATGCTGTGGTATATGAATGTTATGGAATACTACTGCGCAATAATAAATGTTGAATAGACAGATTTCAGAAAAATCTGGAAAGACTTGTATGAATTGACGCAAAGTAAAATGAGCAGAACCAGGAAGATATCACACAACATTGTGTGATGATCAACTGTGATTGACTCTGCTCTTCTCAGTAGGACAATGATCCAAGACAAGTAAAAAGGATTCACAAAGGAAAATGCTATCTTTAACCAGATAAAGGACTCTTTATGCATAGAAAAGCATTTTTTTTACTTATTTAATTCTTTCTCATGTTTTTTTTTTTTTTTTGGTATAAAGGTATCATGGTATCAAGACCTATATGAACTGATACCAAGTGAAGTAAAAAGAACCAGGTGATTATTGTTCACAGTGACAGCAATATTGTAATTCTGATCAACTATAAAAGACTTAGCTATGTTGATCAATACCATGATCCAAGATAATTCCAAAGAACTCATGATGAAAATATGCTATCCACTTCTAGAGAGAGAAATAATGAATTTCTTTTTTTTTTACTATGGTTAATATAAAAATATATTTCACATGATTTCACATGTATAATTGATATCATTTTGTTTGCCTTCTCAGTGATTGGGGGAGGGTGGGAGGAAGAGAATCTAAAACTCAATTTTTAAAAAAGAAAATAATTTTTAAAATCAACAATTTCAGGGGCAACTGGATTGCATAATGGTTAGAGCACCAGCCCTGAAGTCAGGAGGACCTGAGTTCAAATTTTTCCTCAGATACTTAACACCTGCTAGTCGTGTGACCCTGGGCAAGTCATTCAATCTAAATTGCCTCAGCAAAAAAAAAAAAAAAAAAGCAAAAAAAAAAATGCAACAATTTCAAAAATTACTTCTCATAAAAAATACCTCTCCACTTAGTAGTAGCCCTGTTACTACTCATACTCAAGGCATTGTCCAAGTGTCTTTGATGATCAGTTTCTCAAACTGTAGATAGGTGCTTCAAAGAGAATGATTTGAATCAAAAGATAAAGAGAAATCCTTGAGAAATTGATGAAGCCCCTGAATATTTTTACAACTCTCCTAAAGATGGGGCTTAAAATGTCCAATATGAAAAGAAATGTGTCATATTGTGCTATCACACAAATCTGTAGAGGAAATAACACCCTCAACAATATCATCACTTTATTCCTGTTGGTTCATTCTAAAAATTAGAAAATAGTTGTGATTATAGCTTAAATTTGGTTCAGTTTATGATAAAATGAACTTATTTTATACTTTTAGTTTCATTTTTCAAAGCAAAGATCATTTGAACCTTTCCTTTACTATCTTTTTTAAAATATTATTCCCGATTTTAAGCAGATTAACTTTTAGTAGACTTTTTTCAATATCCCTCTTCTCAAATAATGAGGATTTTCCATCATTTGTGAAAGTTGATTATAACTTTTCCCACCCACAACCCATTTTCTAGTATCTTTGTTAGTAGATGCCTCTACCATAAAGTAGGTAAGGAAATCAAGATGAGCTTGGTGCAACTCTAATTAAAATGTTTGGTGGGAGAGGAAGTTGAAGTTACTGGCTAAAATTAGCCCTGGAAATAATACTGATCTTAGTTTTCTTTGTCTCTCTATTTTATGGGTTAGGGATATATACCTAAAATTCTCAGATAATAACTCCATTCTTCCCTGTCCTTGCTTAATGTGACTATCCCATTAAAAAAAAAATCTATCAACTTCAAGGGTTAGATTTTGTAGAACCACTATAATCCACCAGACAATCATTTTCATATAACAATCACATATGTCTTTCTGCAAAAATTCATGAACACAGATGCAAAATATTGCACTGTTTGGATCTGTCTGTTGGTAGTGACACCCACACACCCATTAGAGCAAGAAAACAGTGGTTTTCTATGAGATGAGTAGGTGGACCAAAAGTGGTAGTTTTCAGAGGGGAACAGAATTGAAATGACTCTAGTGTTCTCATTTCTAGCTTGTTCCTTTGGTTTGCTGTACTCTTGTGGAGGAGGTCAAGATGGATGGCTTACCTCTCACCAAATATCATTAGACAAAACTAGCAGAATATTTTCTCTAGCCAAAGATTTATTTAGAGATTTTTTTCCCCTTAGTTTGGAAAGAAAAAGGCAGAATCAAGAAAAAATCAGATTACATATTCATCCCACTTTGTATGAAAGAAAGATAGGGTGCCTGCTTTTTTTGTTTCAGGTTTTTTTGTAGTTATATGATTTTTCTAAAGTCTTTTTCCTCTCTTCTCTTTCAGTTTGTCCCTTTGAGTAGATGTGAGTAAATTTATTTCTTTTATACCCTAAATATAGTGAAGTTGGACTTGGTCTGAATATATATACCCTGAATATAGTCGTCTTTCCTGGTTTCTATGTCCATGAAAAAAAAAAAAAAAGAATCCATATGTCCTAAGGTATTCTAATTGGATAGGGGGTTAAAATCCTGAAAATCTTGATATCTTCAAGTTGTAGACTTGACTAAAGATTAGGCTGTGATGTCATTGGCACAGGAAATGTTTTAGATAAGAAAAGGAAAGTAAGAGAACAAAGGCAGAAAGAAGAATAAGGAGGCAAAAATAGAAAATAAGGAGGACAAAAGGGGAAAGAGAAGAAAAAGGATGAGAAAAGGAAGAGGAGACATGAGAAGAAGAGAAAGGAGAGAAGAAAGAAAAAGAAAATGGGGAGAGAGAAGAGGAAGAGAGAGAAGGAGAAAGTGGCAGAAGCCACTCTGGCTGTTGCCCTAAAGGAGTTCACAAAATAGTTGGAGAAACAAGACTAGCTTCATAACAAAGAGATCTGGAACTTTTTAAGCACAAGAATAAGTAAAATGATAAAAGTACCTTATAAGGAAAATGTATCTGGTGGCAATGTGCAGGCAGGTTATGAATGGGGAAAGGGAAAGAAAGAAATGGAGAATGCAATTTTTTGTTGTGATTTCACTATGATATAATAAAGGTCTAAATTAGTGTAATAACAGTAAAATGGGGAGAAAAATCTGGATAGAAGAGTTGTTTTTAAAAAATGTTCTCTCTCAGCATTCTATTCCCTGACAATCTCATTCATTCCCATGGCTTCATTTTCCCCGGACTTCTTCTCTGAACTACATCCCTTTAAGTCCAGTTGTCTATAAAACATGCTAGACCCAGATGTCCCACCAGTACTTCAGATTTAAGGTGTCCAAACTTGAGACTCAATTATCCTCTTAACTCTTGTTTCTTCCTGTGGTACCATCATAAAATCCTGTTTCTTGGGGTTATCTTTGACCCTTCTTCCTTCCTCAATACTCATCCAATTAGTTACCAAGGCCTATCAATACTACCACCACAACTCTCACCTACTTTCTTTTATTTCTATTGCCACTTTCAAAAGTCATATACACTTCCCCCAAACCCATTACCACCTAGTCCTATTGCAATAGCTTCAATTTTCTCATAACACTTTGCCTAGACATCTTTGTTGCTCTTATCTCCTTCTACCTAACACTGAGTATGGCTCTCAGTCTTTTTAATTGTATGTTCCTTGAGAACAAGGTCTATGATATACATATCTCTGTATACCTCAGTGCCTAATACATTGTCTTAGAAGAGCAGATCTGTATAAGTATACTTAATTCTTTATCATTTTGGATAGCTTATAAGAGGCAATTAATGGTGCTAATTGAGAAATAGTTCCATAAAACAACTCTTTAATAAGCCTTCCTCATACACAAATAATCAAACTTAGTAGCATATGATTCAAATATACTATTTTAAGCATTGTTGAATAAAATAAAATTTATATATATATATATATATATATAATACATATATATCACTATAAGAAAAAAATTGAAATAAGTCAAGACCAAAAAGAAAAAAATGTAGAACAAGAAATAAACAAACTCTTATGTGTAGGTAGATGGTTTTGTCACTAAATTCAGTTATCAACCAATCTTGACTTTTCTTTCTACTTTGAGAAATCTATTATCTTATTCATGCCATCTTATCAATTATTCTATACTAATATAACTTATAGTAAACATGGTAAAGGACTCCTTAGTATTTACACTTATATCGTCTTCTGCCTATATAGTTTATTCAGGAAAAAATATTGTCCTTGTTATATTTGAGACATTCAGGTGGTGTACTAGATAGAGTCTTTAATCACAAAGATTTGAATTCAACTTCTTGAACACTTAGTAACTCTGTGACTCTGAACAAGTAATTAACCTTTTTCTGCCTCAGTTTGCTCTACTGTAAAATGGGGATTAAAAACAGGGTTTTAGTGAGATCATAATTGTAAAGCACTTAGCAGATTACCAGAAACATATTAGGTACTGTATTAAAACTTAATCTCTTTCCTTTTTTGTCTTCTAAATTTTAATAGTTTTAATAATAAATTTTAATTTAAGAAGATAAAATCTTCTTTCCTGTATGGTAAATAGAAAAGAGAGAAAATAAAAATTATAGCAGACATTACATTTGCAAATTCCATTTATCAATGATGAAAGTAATGATAAGAGGAAGCCTTGACTTAATTTCCTATCTCTGACATATACTGACTCTGTGACCCTGGGTACATTATTTAAACTTTTAGCTAATCAGGCAACTCTCTAAGCTATAAGATATGAATGTGCATTGGTACAGAGAGTTTCTGCAAGTTGAGTTCCCTTGTCCAAGAAATTTTAAGTCCAAACCAATTTTTTCCCTAATCTGTTGTCTTAATAACATGACTTTTACAGGAATCACTTCAACCTCCCTTGAAGCTCATACTATAGAAAAAGTGATTTTATAGATAATTAAGGAGTATACTTGAATTAGCCAATAATCTAAGTAGGATTTTTTTGAGGGTTTTTTTCCTTAATAATTTTTCTTTACATATCACCGTCATTTTTCATTGAGTGAACCAACTCTTATTAGGGTGAGCATGATGTAATTTTTCCATTGAACTCTTAAAAATCCAAATAAACTAAACAAGATTGTATTTAAACAAGTGATGGTACTACATGGTAGAGCCAAAGACAGGCTCACCATCATGTGGCGTCCATGACCTATGCAGATCAGCATCCAGACAAGATTCACAAATGGTCAAATTGTGTGTCAGAGTTGGGGGACATCATTTCAGAAATGGAAGCAATAGGGTCAAAACCAAATACTACTTGGTTCAAAATGGGGCTAGCAAGGGACTATTTTGAGGGCTCAGGCTAAAATTGTTAAGTACCAAGTTAGTACATAAGTTATCCACCTCCAGTCATCTCAATTTGTCCTATCAGATGCTTTTTTTTTCTTTTTTAGTGCTCAGTCTAATCCCTACAGTCCCACTTCTTCACTTGCTGCCACCCTTTGTTTGCTACAACAGCCACATTGAACAATTATACAGTGGTTCTTCCCAATTGGTATGCAAGCTCTTAGGGCTGTTAAAGTCCTAAGGAACTTTTGGCATTTACCGCCTAGGTGTAGTAGAAACAAAGACCCTCTAATAAAGAGAAAGATGGATATCTTTGAAAAGAATACTTTGGTGCATATTGAAACTACAAGGTGAGAAAATTCTGCAGAAGGGAAAGGGATTATGAGTTTGTCCCATGTTCCTCTGTTTTGAGGACTCAAGTGAAAATAGACACAGCTTGACCCTGATGAGCTTAACTGGTCTCATGAACACTATTCTCTTTTCTATAAAAGAAATAAACCCTACAGGAAATGCCTTTGATCAAGAGAATTCTCTTCCAGCTCTGGAATTCCACAGGGGAAACATACACAAAATATGGGTTGAGAACTCACAAGCTGTGTTGCTCCCTAAGATGCTAAAAATTATTTGAAGTGAAGTTGATTACAAGCAATGCCTCAGAAATATTTTGCCTCCAGGACCCTGGTAGCTAAGATACAAAGTCACTAAATGTCATTAAAACCTGGAGGTGCAAAAACAAACACAGCTTGTCAGTATGTGAAATATGGTAGAAATAGAAAAGGAAAAAAAAAGAACAGGAAAAATCTACTACCTATTGATTCTCAGGGTTAAATAATATTCACAGAGCCAAATCCCACCATGCTAGGATGCAGTAAACATATCAAGCAAGAAAAATGTTCATCTGACAGAATTTTATTATTTCAAACTTCTTTAGATTAACTCTGCTTTAAAACTGGAAGAGAAGAAAAACTACCTGACTACTACAGAGCTCTCTAGCATACAGGTATCATAACTGGAGTTTCCTTTGTCATTGCCCCTCACTATCCCTCTTCCAATCTTTAAGGAGAGGGTAAAGGATTACACCTGTGTCTTCATTTAATATATAGACATCCTAAACAACTAAACTCCCTCTACCATTGAAGGTTGGCACCTTCTAAGAAATCTATACCTTGCCTAGAGTACTAAGAGATTAAATGACTTACTCAGCCAAGATTACATAACCAATATTTGTCAAAGATGGAACTTGACTCCACATCTTCCTGCCTGCTAGCTGCCATAGCTAGTTATTCACAGGTAAAGGAGATATTTGCCCAGTGATAATAGAATCAGCAAAGGTATCTCAACACTTTGAAAATATACTCACTCCGGGGGGGCGGAACCAAGATGGCGAACAGCAGACAGCTTTCTCTGTGAACTCCTGGGACCTTCCCTCAAACCCAGACAAAGTGAGCCTTAGAACTGGTTTTGGAGTGAGGGCTCCGCCAAACATTTGGACTACAACGCACTTCTATCAGCCTCAGGGGAAATCGGCCACTGGTCTCGATCAGACTCCAGCCGGGGCGGAAGATGCCTGGGCCACTTTGCTCTGCTTGCGGGCAGGTGCTTTGGCAGATCTGCCTTTGGTAAAGGGTGGATCGAGAGCAGCTGAAAACGTGGTCCTAGTGCGAATCTAGCCCGACCAGCCTCAGACCGGAAGTCAACTCAGCAAACTGCCCCAGGGCAAATACAAATTGTTGCAGTGTTCTCTGCTTTTGATCAATATCCCAACTTTAAATCATGAGCAAGAAGCAGAAGAGAGCTCTCACCATAGAAAGCTTTTACGGAGAAAAAATAGAACAGTCCCCAGATCCTGACATTATGAAAACAATCCCAGATGAAGCCACAAAGGCAGACTTAAGTTGGTCTCCCTTTCAGAAGGCTTACCTGGATGATTGCATTAAGAATCTCAAAAGAGAGCTAGAAGAAGAATGGGGAAAGAAATTGAGATCAGGGCAACAGAAATATCAAAAACTGGAAAATAGGACTGGTGAATTGGAAAAAGAAAACAGTTCACTGAAAAACACAATTGGTGAATTGGAAAAAATCACCAATTCACTGGAAAATAAAAATGGTGAACTGAAAAACAAAATTGGTGAATTGGAAAAAGACAACAATTCACTGAAAAACAAAATTGGTGAATTGGAAAAAGACAACAATTCACTGAAAAATAAAACTGGCAAAATGGAAAAAGAATGCATTGAATCAAGAAATTCAATTGGCCAGCTACAAAAGGAGCTAAAAAAGATAGCTGAAGGAAATAATACTTTAAAAATTAAAATTGAACAAATAGAAGTAAATGGCTCAATAAGACTTCAAGAATCAGTTAAACAAAAACAAAAAAATGAAAAAATAGAAGAAAATATGAAATATCTCCTAGGAAAAACAACTGACTTGGAAAACAGATCCAGGAGAGACAATTTAAGGATTATCGGACTCCCTGAAAGCCATGATGAAAAAAAAAAAAAACCTGGATGCTATCTTCCAGGAAATCATGAAAGAGAATTGCCCTGATGTTTTAGAATCAGAAGGCAAAATTGGCATTGAAAGAATTCACCGATCACCTCCAGAAAGAGACCCCAAAATTAAAACCCCAAGGAATATCGTGGCCAAATTTCAGGACTATCTCACCAAGGAAAAGATATTGCAAGCAGCTAGAAAGAAACAGTTCAAATACCGAGGAACTGTCATTAGAATTACACAGGATCTGTCAGCTTCCACTCTAAGGATCGAAGGGCCTGGAACCAGATATTCCGAAAGGCAAAAGAACTTGGATTACAGCCAAAAACAAGTTATCCAGCTAGAATGAGCATCATCTTACAGGGAAGAAGATGGTCATTCAA
>JAJPUD010000726.1:211296-213796 GCA_023553655.1 Myrmecobius fasciatus
CAGGGAAGAAGATGGTCATTCAATGATACAGGAGAATTTCACCTATTTCTAATGAAAAGACCTGATCTGAACAAAAAATTTGACCTCCAAATAGAGAACTCAAGAGAAGCATAAAAAAGGTAAAAAGGAAAATACACTCACTCCAAAGCAATCCCAATAAACTTTGGGTAGAAAATGCCATCTGCATTCAGAAAAAGAACTATGGATATTGAATGTAAATCAATACATGTTATGTTTACTTCTTTTTTTTCTGTTTTTTTTTCTCTCCCATGGTTTTTCCTTTTGTCCTGATTTTTTTCTCCCAACAGAATTCATAAAGAAATGTGCATTTAAAAAGTTAATATACAATGAATGTTATGGAATATTATTGCTCTGTAAGAAACGACCAGCAGGATGATTTCAGAGAGGCCTGGAGGGACTTGCATGAACTGATGCTGAATGAAACGAGCAGAACCAGGAGATCATTATACACAGCAACATCAGTATTACATGATGATCCATTCTGATGGATGTGGCTCTCTGCAACAAAGAATTGTCTCAAACCAGTTCCAATTGTTCACTGAAGAAGACCATATACACCCAGAGAGAGGGATGTGAAATGTGGACCACAACATAACATTTTCATGCTCTCTCCTTTCTCTTTACTGAGGTTTGCTTGCATTGTGTTTACTTTCTCTTATTTTCTTTTTTCTTGTAGATAGGATTTTTCTTGCACAACTTGTCATGTATTTCAACATTATTAACATGTAGTGGACTTCCTGCCATCTAGGGGAGGGGAGGGGACAGGGGGTAAAAGTTGTAATGGAAAGCTTTGTAAAGATCAATGCTGGGGAACTACTCATACACATGTTATACAAATAAAAAGCTTTAATTTAAAAAAAAGTTAATATACATGTATAACCAGAAAAAATAAAACAATTTAAAAACTGGAAAAAAAAAAGAAAATACACTCACCCTTTATGGATCAAGAATGCTATAAAAATCAAAAGTCCCAGGCAGAAAGATGTCACCCACAAAAGCCCAGATAAGGCCCCACATGTAACATTGACCATCACAGTCTTCATTTCCTGGAAAGTCAAGTGTGCAATTTCTATTCAATTATCCAGAGTTATCCATTGTCTTTAAGAAGGTATCTAGGCTCTGCAAAAATGGCTTACAGTCTCCAATTGTGTTTCTTCAATTGTAGGGTGGTGGATCCCCACACTTCCTTAGGTAGGAGCATTAGCTTTTATACAAAAATATTTACTTTAGAAGAATAATTTTTTAAAAATTATTCCCCTATGTGGGAACTAAAATTCCTCTCTTCAGCCTCTGAAGAGTCTAAGGAAATAAGCATCAAAATTTAGTTCAATTACCACAAAGCTTATTTCTAAGTCCAAAAACTTTCCTTGGGCTTGACTCATGGTACACTGGCCCCTCAGAGATTCCATGCCAGTCTGGCACCCTTTCCTTGCAATCCTGGCTCAAAGAGCATCCTGTAAAAGGTGGCAGAAAAGAACAAAACTGAAAGTGGAGGAAAAAGTTTTGTCTGTTTTAAAGCTTCAGGAAGCCAGTCACAAGAGTCTACCTCCAGTCATTTAGTAGGGGACATTTAGAGGATTCCATTGTGAGGCAAATTGGACATGCTCACAAAGTCCCTCAAGGGTATCTCCATATTAAAATTGGGCATTCACAGAGAAGTTCCTGTTAACAAGAAATACTTGGTTGGGGCAGGAGAGGAAGAAATAGTGCCTACTACTTTACCAAAAAAAAATGGCAATAATCATTTATCTACATACTTTTTTTCTGAGATAATACACTGAGACATTGGCAGAGCCAGAAGAGATCTAAAGTTTCCCTCCTATTCTGTCTTAAGGATTTCATATAAAAAAACTAGTCTGTTGTATATATGAACTATCAATTTCAAAATATTGACCTTTTGTTGTTACAAACTGAAGCAAGTGATTAGTCAGTCAATTTATTAAGTGTCTACTATGTGTAAGGTTCTGTGCTAAAGACTAAAGATACAAAGAAATGCAAGAAATAGTTCCTGCCCTCAAGGAATACTCAGTCTAGTAAAAAAAAAATAAAATTAAAAAAAGAGACATGATTAAAAACAATTATGTACAGTAATCCAGCTATTTATACAGGTTGAATTGGAAATAATTGATAGAGAAAAGACATTAGCATTAAGAAGGATCAGAAAGTGTTTTTGCCTATATTTTTGGCTTTTGATTACTTCCTGATAATTTGAAATGGCAATGAATTTTCTCCTTGGATCCATTTGATTAACAGTCCTTTGCTCTAACAACTAAGAGAAAAGTAGTCCTTAAGAGTCCTAGAGGGAAATTGACATTTCTTTCTACTGACTATTTTGTTTTCTTTGATATGCTTAAAAAAAAATCATTCACTTCCCAATGACTCACTATTATCAACAGAACCTTTCCCAGTAACAAAGAAACACAGTTTAGAATAAAGAAATCAACAAATTTGTTGTTTGCTTGCTTTTTTCTCTTTTTTT
>JAJPUD010000726.1:218796-327026 GCA_023553655.1 Myrmecobius fasciatus
GAAAGAGAAACACAGGAGGGAGAAAAGAAGAGAGGGAGAGAGACAGAGAAAGGCAGAAAGATAAAGAGACAGAGAGAGAGAGAGACAGGGAGACTTTACTTAGCTCAGTAATGTAAGCCATTATCAATTATTGCTTGTTAACTCAACTTTTTTTGGTTTAAAAACAACTTTTAATATATCTTAGCTATAGCACCAGCCCTGAAGTCAGGAGGACCTGAGTTCAAATCTGGTCTCAGACACTTAACATTCCCTAGCTGTGTGACCCTGGGCAAGTCACTTAACCCCAATTGCCTCAGCAAAAAGCAAATATATATATATATATATATATATATATATGTATGTATATATATATATATCTTAGCTATTGCCTAGTTATTACTTAAAACCCTACTTCCATCTGTAGTAACAAAGTCCTTAATTGTTAACAGTTTTTGAGAAAAAAAATACTGTTTTCCTCTTTTCTGTACTCTTCTCCTTCCTCCACATCACCTTTCCATCTTAACAAAGCAGATACAAATCAGACAAACATGGAATCTTATATACAAGATGATTCATCCAGCATAGGCTCCTTTTTAAGGAAGAAGTTAACTGTCACAACCAAATTTTATTATCACCCCATTAGCTAATTCATACTACATTAAAAATGCTATCTTTTGAGACTCTGTTCACCTACTAGTTATTTTATATAGAAGAGTTTAAACATTCCATGTACCAGACAAATAACTAATGTAGATAAGAATCATCAATTTATGTTAAAGTGCCTAAGGCAATTGGGGGCCTTTAACCATTTCCATATGTATTTATGGTTATTGTTTTTCTTCATTTTCCATTTCTTCTTTTTTCCCCTTTTTCTTTCTTCCTCTTCCTCTCCCTCTTCCTCTCCCTTTCCCTCCCTCCCTCCCTCTTTATCTTCCTCCTCCCCTCTTTCTCTCTCTTTCTTCCTCCCTTTCTCCCTCCCCCCTCCTTCCTTCTATGGTTTATTCTTCTCTTAATTTTCTTCTATTTTCCTTCTCTCTTCTCCATACATTAGTCCTACTACCAATAATCACCTGCTAGTTATTCTCAGAAAAAAAAAAGAAAGAAAGAAAGAAAGAAAAGTACATTCTCCATCTTTTCTCAAGAAATCCAGTACCTGGGGCAGCTAGTTGGCGCAGTGGTTAGAGCACCAGCCCTGAAGTCAGGAGGACCTGAGTTCAAATCTGGTCTCAGACACTTCCTAGCTGTGTGACCCTGGGCAAGTCACTTAACCCCAATTGCCTCAGCAAAAAGCAAAAAAAAAAAAAAAAGAAAGAAATCCAGTACCTGGTATATAATCTCTCTCCAATCCAGTTCTTTTTCTCTCACATTGTAGAGACTGATGTTCTCTCAAATACTCTACCTTCCCAGTTCCCATGACACATTCCCACACTCTCCAATCAAGCTATACACCCAGAAATGGTCATACCCTCCATTTTATCATCACCCACAAGTATTCTACTTCCATGTTTGTGAACTCAGATCGTTATCTTTTTTCACTCTATCTTTCTTAATATTTTATAATCCCTAACCTTGTCCTTCACCCTCACCATGATTCCATTCCCTCTTTATCCCTTCAGTTCTTTCCCAGAGGAGTGATCTCTCTGTTCAGGCTATATTCTCCTCTTATCTGTCTTAACCACCTAAATAACCAATTCAATTTTACACAATCTTCTACTCTCAAATCTCGTCCCCCATTCATAATCATCAATTACACCTTGCCATTCTCCCAGCCTGGGCTATTTCAACCATTTACATTTTTCATTCATATTCATGTGGTCCTGAAGAGAGCTGTAGAAAATCAGGAAACCAAACTGATTGGTTTCATTACAAATTTGTTATCTAGTCTCAATCGTTCAGCAAGATAATCATTCTTTAATGAATTTGCTATATCACTCCCCATAATAGCTGTTCCAAACCTTCTTGTGTCTAATCAAACTTCCCATAGACTTTCCTTCTAGACTTTCTGCTGAGAACCTTGCCTCATATTTCATGGGAAAAAACTGAGGACATTGACCAACAAGAATTCCCCCTTATCTCCTTATTATTTTTCACTACTTAGACACTGTTTTCCAATATGTCATAATTTAATCCATTTTGGTGGCCTTCTTTTCAGTGTCAACACTTTTACAAGCACTCCTGATTTTAACCTATCATGCCATCTCCAGCATATTGCCCCATTATCTTCTCCATTTTCTTTCTTATCTTCAATCTCTATCTACTGGCTCTTTCTCTGATGTTTATGAACACAATTAAATACATTCTTAAAAAAATTTCCACTTGATCCTAACATCTTTCTTAATTTTCTTCCCACCTCTCTTCCTTTTCTCAACTAAACTTCTAGAGAAAGTTGCCTATACCAAGTGCCCCCACTTCCTCTTCCCCACTTCTCTTTCTCTGTCTCCCCCTTTATCTGATTCCCTCCTCTCTGTTTCCCCCTCCCTCTCTCTCCCCCTCCCTCTTCCCTGCCCCCCAACTTTCTCTCTCTCTGTCTGTCTCTGTCTGTTTCTGTCTTTCTCTCTGTGACTCTCTATCTCTGTCTCTGTCTCTCTGACTCTCTGTCTCTGTTAAATCCCCTATAAGCTGACTTCATCATCATTCAACTAAAGCTAATTCAACTAAAATTATTAATTGCCAAATCAAATAGCCTTTTCTCAATTCTAATCCTCTTAAACTTTTCAACATTTGATAGCATGAGTCACTTTTTCTTGAATACTCTTTCTTCTTTTATTTTCTTACACTATTTTCTTTTGGTTCTTCTCCTAATCTCTAACCATTCTTTCTTGATATGTTTTGCCAGTTTTTCCTCTATGTCATGCCCACTAACTATGGGTATACTTCCAAGGCTCTGTCCTGGATCTTCAATTTTTTTCTCTTCTATCTTACTTATTGATCTCAACTCCCATGAATTCAATTATTCAGCTATCTCCATGTAAATATACACATATATGCATATATACACATATGTATGTGTGTATAACTAGCCCTAGGGTCTCTCATGAATTATAGTTCTTAAAGAAAGCTTTACCATTTTTAGTGATCTGCAGAAAAGTGATAGACATATTACAGTATGGTGGGGATGTCTTTGAGAGACAAAGTAAGTACCACTTGAAAAAACCAGCACAGCCTGAGAGGGAATTCACCAACTGCCTTTTGGTCATTTCCAACTATGCTTCATAGGCATCTCAAACTTAAGTGTCCAAAGCATAACTCATTATTTTTCTCCCAAAAATCTTCCTCCCTTTATCAACTTCCTTATGACTGTCAAAGACATCACAATGTTCCCAGTCAACCAAGCTCACAACCATGGTGTTATCTTTGACGTAAAACTCTCACTTATCCCACAAATTCAGCCATTATCAAATGTTGCCATTTTTACCTTGATAGGATCTCTCAAATACATCCCCTTATCTCTACTTACACCGATTTCATTCTACTTCAGGTCTTTATCACCTCTTGCCTATACTATTACAATTCCTTTTTAAATGGTCTCCCTTACTTCATCTCTCCCTACTCTAAGACATGCTCTATTTATTTGAAAAAGTGATTTTTCTATAGCATGATTCTAAATGTTTCATCCCAGTACTCAATAAACTCCAGTGGCTCTCCATTATCTCCAGGATCAAATATAAACTCTTCTTTGGTATTTCAAGTTCTTCATAACCTGGAACTTTCTAACCTTATAACTTTTAACTCTTCTTTGTGAACTCTGATCCAGCTACCCTAGCCAGCTTGATGTTTTCTAATAGACTCTATCTTCCATCCCTGTACCTTTGTATTGTCTGACCCATATTCCTGAAATGTTCTCCCTTTTCTCTTCTGCCTCAGTTTCCCTAGCTTCCTTCAAGATTTACCACAAATCCCACTTTCTGCAATAGACCTTTCCAAGTCCTCTCCTCCCCCAGTTGCTGGTGCCTTCCTCACTGAGGTTGTATATATACTCAGTACATACCTAGATATTTACCTGTCATCTCCCCCATTTGAATGGTTTTTCTCCCTTTCTTTGTGTCCCCGCCATGTACTTGGCACATAACAAATATTTAATAACTGTTGTTTGACTAACTGAAAAAAGGTTTCTAACCCCATAGTAGTCCAAAGAAATTAGTGAATGGCCTGAAAATTAAGAGTGATAGCAAACTTTGTCTTAAAGTGAATATTTCATTACTGCTCAACTCAATGACCTCATCTTATATCTTATCCTGACAACACTACTTCTAATGTAGAGCATCTGTTTTCGATAAGTAATATCTGTTTGCTACCTCAATTACTACATCAGTCCTCTAAGATAATAAGTACAAATAAATATACTAAATAATCAATATAACTAGATAATCAAATCTATGAAGAAATTCATGGACCTCAAAATTATTTAAAATAAAGAGTTAATCAATGAAAATGCATGAAGGCTCAGCTATACACTGCTTTGGACTTTGTGCTCTGGGATTGAATGCCTTTGGAATTTTATCAATTTGTTCCCTTTTGATGCAGGCAAGGTAATCAAGTGTTATGTCAAAATCAGTGCTATCATGAATCCAAATCAAATTGGCATTTTTGTGGTTGTTGTTGACTTGTTTCTGTCTACCTGTGACTCTCTTTGAGGTTCTCTTGCAAAGATATTGGAGTAGGATAGATAGATAAATATCTGTGTATTTGTGTGTGCCTGTGTGTTTGTGTGTGTGTATATATATATATATATATATATATTTATATATTTATATATAAGGAGTGGTCATGTCCTTCTCCAGCTCATTTTACAAATAAGGAAATAGAGGCAAACAGAGTAAAGCAACTTGCCCAGAGTCACACAGCTAGTATATGACGATAGATTTGAATTCAGGTCTTCCTGATTTCAGGCCCAGAACATTTATTGAGCACCTATTATATACCTCTATACCAGGACTTCGTAACATTTTCCACTTGCAAACCCTTTTCAATTGAAAAATTTTTATATGACCCCAAGTATATAGTATATAGAGTAGGTATACAAATCAAACATTTATTGATAATTAAATCCTAGTTTTGCAGCCCCCATATTTAGTTATTACACCCCATATGGAGTCACAAACCACAGTTTAAGAAGTTGGACTCTAACTTGCATGAACTGATGCTGAGGGAAATGAGTAGAACCAGATCATTGTACACTGCAACAACAAAATTATAAAATGATCAATTCTGGTGGATGTGGCTCTCTTCAACAATGAGATGATTCAAACCAATTCCAATGATCTTGCGATAAAGAGAGCCATCTACACCCAGAGAAAGGACTGTGGGAACTGAGTGTAGTTCACAACATATAGCATTTTCACTTTTTTTGTTGTTTGCTTGCATTTTATTTTCTTTCTTATTTTTTCCAGCTTGATTTGATTTATGTTGTACAGCAAGATAATTGCATAAATATGTATGCATATATAGGATTTAACCTATATTTCTACCATGTTTAACATATATTAGACTACTTGCCATCTAGGAGAGGTTTTGCAAGGGTTAATGTCAAAGAATTATCCATGCATATGTTTTGAAAAATAAAAAGCTTTAAATAAAAAAAAAAAGAAGTTGGGCTCTATAGTGGTACAAGTAAAAATAAAGAGAAATATACAAAGATGAAGTCTCTGCTCTCAAGGGATTTAGAACCTACTGGAGATGTTCACAATATTTTGAGAATTTCACAAAAAATTAGAGAAACATACTAGTGCCTTATACAGTGAATCTGGTTACTTAACTTCACCCTTCTCTCTCCATTAAATTGTGGGCAAGGATTTCTAAATGGACCAAATTACACCTCTGTTTTGACAGCCATTGAGTCACACCTGAGGTCCTTGAATAAAACTTTGAAACTTCCCCTGGCCTCTACAGAAAAGTGACAGCCACAGTCCAGCCTGGTGGGGGGCTTGAAGAAGCAAAGCAAGCACTACTTTGAAAAGGCTAGCATAGCCTGAGGGGGAATTCTTTTCTCTCAAAAGGTGCAAACACTATTTTAAAAAAGGGGATGCATTTAGAAAGAATGCTGCCCCCATACATCACCCGTGATTAGCTTCTGGGTGACATCCAAGGACAGGAAGACTTCCATTCAGGAGCAGGGCCTAATCAGGAGATTAGGCCCTGTGTTAATAAGAATTTGGCCAGGGTCTTAGGTCACATCCTGAGAATGGGGACAATGCCCCTCAGACACCCAGAGGAAGCTCAGGCAAGACTCAGGTGTGCAGTGAAGCATTGGAAGGGTCCATTGAGGGCCATGTTTACTCCGGGTTGGGTTTGTTGTTTTTTCTGAGGAGTTAGATAACACGAGACCTTTCATGGGAGCCACAGATGTAACATCTCTGTTTTTGTGTTTGAGGCTTTTACCAGTTAGATACACAAAGTCGAAGCACAAAACCCCTATTACCTTTCACCCCTTAAAAACACTATCAGTTCTGCATTCAACACTTTTTAGAAAATTCCATCCTCCTTAGCAAGTCTCTAGCCATGGTCCATTTGGAAATTAGGCTGCAGAAGTGGTCAGGTCCCATTCACCAGTGACCAACACTGAAAAATAAAGGCATCAGCCAGCCTAGATAAAATGCTTATAGCTATTAATTCTTTTTTGGACAACCGGTGTGCTCCTATAGTATTCCTGAGATGCCAAAAAAAAAAAAAACCCAAAGAAGTGACTTATTCTCCCACCCAATCCCCACCACCACCACCATCAACATTCCCTGGCTTTTATTTTGGATGGACTTCCTATAACAAATTTAGGGGTGAACATAGCAGCACAGTGAAAAGATTATTGGATTTTCATTCGGAAATTCTGAGGTCCAAATCTAAACCTTAGCACTTAACTATCTGTGTAACTTTAGGCAAGTTGGTTCATTTCTCTAAATCTTAATTTCTTCATCCATAAAATTAAAAAATTAGACTAGAGCAGAGGCTTCTTAAGCTTTTTTTTCCATTTGTGACCCCTTTCCACAGAAGAAATCTCTATATGACCCCGGGTATATAAGTATGTAAAATAGGTACACAAACTAAACATTTACTGATAATAGATCATAAAGAAATTTATTTTAAAACAAATAGGTACACAAACTAAACATTTACTGATAATAGATCATAAAGAAATTTATTTTAAAACAATTCTTTGATATACATATAATTTTATCATTTATAAAAGACAAAGTAAATTTGCATACTAATGAGATGGATGTACTTATTTATTTTTACATAAAGAATTAAATCTTGGCAAAATATTCAATACCTTTACTGCTGCCAAACTTTTTGCAACCTCTACATACATGATCTCACATGGGAGTCGTGACCCACAGTTTAAGAACCTTTGGAATAGATGATTTATGAGGTCCCTACAAGTTCTAAATCTATAATCCTATGACATGTGCAAGGATTGCACAGGATGAGCACAGGTGATAGGTTGACACCTAACTAATTGGAAAGAGCATCAACACTGATGGGCAACTAGGTGGCAGCTATCAACTATCCTTGTACTACCCAAGATTTCTCAGACATAAAGATCTCTGAATTTAATCTAGAGGACCAAAAGAAGGACTAGAAATAAATACAAACAAGTAGGACAATTTTGAAAGCTATAGGTTGGTTTCATTATTTTAAAAGAAATGCAAATTATTCATACTAGAGACTTGAAAGTTCATATAAAATCTTCTTTTCTGCTATATTTACATGAATGCCTATTTTACTTGGTGTTTGATAAAATCAGAATAACTTTTTTTAATACTATAGATTATATGGATTTATAATACTATGGATTTACAAATCTATGACATCTAAGGTCTCTTTCAGATCTGAATCTGCTATTCTATGTAATTATTTTCCAAAGTCACAATTTAAAAGAGCTAATCTGTAGAATCAGTTGAGTTTAGAATGACAAAGCACACATCTACAAATTACAGTAAGGACATGATGATAGCCTTTAAGGTATATTTTAAGGCCAAAAGATATCCTGGGGAAGAAATGTTTATTATTATATTTAGGGGGAAAAATTTAAAGGGTAAGGGCAAAAAAAAGTCTTCCTCAAGCACTCACCCCACAGAGATATTTTGTAATTGCCACAGAAATATTAGCTGAGAAAAACACAAAGTTAATTCAGAGAGTTTCATCCTATAACCTTTCACGAAGGAGGAAGGTTCATTAGAACATGCAAAAATTAAGAAACAAGTGAAACATTTATGGGCAAGAGCAAACTAATAAATTCATCTTCAGGATTTTACATGCGAGAGATACAGAAAAACTACTTCAGTTGCCACCTAAGAAAGGTACCCTTCTCCTACTATGACGAGGGTGATCTCTTGACTTGGAACTGAATTGGATCAAGAGAGGCAAAGTTGTGGAGAGTCTTTAGATTCACTCTCTCTTTCAGAGTAATCAAAGTCCAGTGGCAAGACAAGGGTCAGGATAATTGACAATGGCCCCTGATTCAGGAGGAGATTTGGGCCTTTTTAAGATAAAGCCTTTCCCAAGTCTCAATTTGTCTAAGAAAAAAAACATTCAGTGAATAATGGATGGCAAAAAGCCTCCCTTCCATTTCTGTGGGATGATTGAGCCAACCTTCTTTTGATAAAACTTCTGGATGTACAATTGTCAGTTCCTGTTGATACCACAGAAAGTCTGCGGAAATCTGTCACTGCCATGGACCAGACACACTAATCAGCTTTTCTGTCCATTTGAGTTTCATTTGACAGCCCTGTGGTTGTGAAGATAAATCACCAACCTTTTCTTTATGAAACTTTTCTTAATCTTTCCCAACTGGTAGTGTCTTACCCATGATAAATATATCAAAATATATAAATAGATTGGATAGCTAAGCAGATGAAGTGAATAAAAATAATCAAGTGAACAGATAGAGATTCATCTCATGTTTACTTTTTATATATTTCTTTATGTACATATTGTCTCTTTGTATCAAATGTAAGCTCCATGAGGGCAGGAATAATTTCCCTTTTTGTCTTTGTATCTTCAATACCTAGCACAGTTTCTGGGCT
Organism: Myrmecobius fasciatus; assembly: GCA_023553655.1. NCBI lineage: Eukaryota > Metazoa > Chordata > Mammalia > Dasyuromorphia > Myrmecobiidae > Myrmecobius > Myrmecobius fasciatus. Next base: position 227,796 of record JAJPUD010000726.1, read on the forward strand.
ATCAGAGGTGCTTAATAAATACTTATTGGCTTATTGATTCCTCCTAAACAGGACAGAAAGATTTGAAATGGAAACAAAAGGTTAAGAGACTCTCAACAGAGTAATTATAATATATTTACCCATTCAAAGAGAGTAAATCATTGAATACAGAGAAAAACAATCAATTAAGTCAAGAAATCCAGAGTTTGAATCATTCCTCAGAAATTTACTAGTTGAAACATCTGGGAGAAGTCACTTTGCAGTGGATAGAAGCCCTGAGCTCAAATCTGCCCTGAGATACTGCCAGCTTATATAGTCATAGGCAAGTTACTTAGTCTTCTTCAATTTATATATTGAGGATAATAATAGCACTTATCTCCTGGGCTTGTTGTGCAGGTGCAATAAGATCATATTTGTACAGCATTTTGCAAAACTTAAAGTGTTCTATGTATTAATTATCAATATTAAAATTAAAGAGTTGGACTAGATATTTAAAGTCCTCAACAATTCTAAATATTCAGAAAGATTCTACATTCCAATCCTACCTCAGACACTTCTAGCTATGAAACTGAACAAATTGCTCAGTGTAGCCTTCAGCAAATCACTAAACTTATCTTCAATTCAGAATTTTTGCATATAAAATGAATAAATTGAATTAGATTTCCTCTGAAGTTTCAGCACAAAATGTATGATTTTATAGCCTCTGAACCTCAGTTTCCTTCTGATATAAAATTCTAATTATATCAAAAAAATTTGGTACTATCCATTTTCAATAGAAAACAAATGAATAGAAATTTAGAACTGCCTTCTCTAGCTCATTTTATATCTCAACCTCTGGAAGAGAATAGGGCTGAGTTAGAAATAAGTCCACAAATATCAAAAGTGTGTTTTTCTTAATGTTTGTATTTTTAACACTTTGTCCCTTCATTAGTGCAAATATCAAGAGTTGGCTGTTACTGGTAAATCTGAGTAAGAAATGCTACTGTTAAGGGAGCAAGACAACAAGTGGGAGAAGGTAATACTAAATGGCAGGACTGATTTGTAATAAAAGTTTAATTGATACTGACGGACAATTCTGAATTAGGCAAACCCACAACCCCTCATCATAGGGCAGGGACTAAAATCTACAAAACCAGATGAAGACAGAGCAGGAAAAGGAAAGCCAAAGACACTTTGGTCTATAAGCCATGACAGTCAGAAGTTCATGATGCTCTAGGATTTCTGAATCCATACCTTAAGGCAGCTTGCTGGCTCTCAGTCATCTCCATATAGGCTCTGAGTATTCCCATTTTAATGCAATTCTATTATACATTTTTGCCTTCTTTTGCCTGGCTCATAATTAGTACTTTACAAATACTTGTTGAGTTCAATTGAATTGAACTTGAACTAAAGGATTTTTTAAAATAAATCTGAAAATTCTCCCCATGATATTGTTCACACTATTTATTGGCTTAGCAAGTCTTTTTTTTTCATAGGAGAACAAAGATAAAGAAGAGCTCAGAGGTTATCTGAATTATTACAAAGGATAAATCAGTGGAGAATAAATTAATGAGATTTTACTGTCATTCTGAAAACTTTCTTTAAATCACAATTGCAGGTCATTGCCATAGTCCTTCACCTTTCCATTCCCTCCTCTCCCAGGCTCCTGAGCCATATTGTATCAGCTCTTCATGGGTGGTCTCTTCAATTTGCACCTTCACTAGTTGTCTCCTTGCCAAAAGATGCTGTCGTCCCACTTACTTGCTATTCATCATAATCTGAAGACTTGCCTGTTTTCTCTTTTCCTGACACAGCCACTATAATTATTCAACTGTCTTTGCTGAAACACCTGGAGATGTAATGGTACAATAACGTGTTTACTTCAATGGAATATTTACTGGGGGTGTTATCACTGGCATAATTACTAATAAGCAAACAAAAATCTCCAACTGTAGGATCATTCCAGCTCAAACCACTCCTCATCACTACCACCAAGGCCCTTGTTTTCCTGACATGTTACAGCTCCCAATCTCTGTCTCCCTAAGCATTTTCCCTTCTTGCTTAAAATTCTCAGAAAGAACTTTACAAGCCAAATCACATCTTAGAGAGAAGGCTAGTCACATCATGAATGGAAATCCAAAAACAATTTTGGGAAAGTGAAAATTCTTATAAAAATTAGCAACAGAATCCTACTAGCATGTAGCTTAGGGCTTATCAGTCTTAAACTCTCCAAAAGAAGACATTGTTTTCTGACCTTTATTCCACTTGTCAGTAATTGCAAAAGAGGAGGAGGAGACTGAGGATGGAGAAAGGAAATTAGAATCAATAGAGTCAGTTAATTGGAATAGGGTTAAAGATTTCTGATATATATATGCATACACATACACACATATTTTTTGTGTATATATATACATATATATAATAGATTTGTAGATATACACATACACACATATTTTTGTAGATCTATGTCTATATCTGTTATATATGATATATTTGTAGATATACACATACACATATTTTTGTATGTCTATATATATACATATATGTAGATATGCACATGCACACATTTTTCTATATATATTTACATGTGGTCTTTTTCTGTCTCACCTTCAGTGTGGTACTAAAAACCTTGTTTTAGTACCTCTAAAAAGCCTAGCATTCTATATTGGATAAGATTGTCAGCAGAACAACTTGACATAGATTTTGCTGAGGCATGAAAATGTCTTTGTTTTGTTTAGAAGTTGATGCTGGCCCATTGACCTGTTGGTGTATTTATATATGACCTCTTAATATTGAAGACCTTGGTCTCCTGTGAGGCTTTTACAAGGGACTGATACACCCTAACCAGGAGTAACATTTTTTTTTAGAATATTCATCTCTCTGGAGCCTATCTTTTCTACCCTTTCAAACACTACTTATACAAGTCTCTCCTGAGTTCTCTTATCCAGAATTTCCATAAAACAGTTCAGACATTTAAATAGAAAATGAAAAAAAGAAAGGTTTCTGACTAATGCCTTGATAATAGCAAAGACATAAAACTAACTTCTTAGATCTGAAATTTTTAAAGCAGAAAGGCAGCATTCACCTATGCATTCCATCTGTATGGATTCTCTAAGAACCTAAAAAATAAAATCATTCTCCAAGGCTTTAATAAATACTGGGCACAGGTCAATATTCAGTGGATTTTACCTGGTGAACAAAGGAATGAAAACTTAATGAACTCAATGTCCGGACAACCTAATATATCCAAAAAGGAATACAAATAGCAAGCCTTTGACTATGTTTTGCTTTTGTCTGCACTGTGCTGAATTGGTTCCTATAAAAAGCACCTGGGGGCCTAGATATACCCTCTGACCCAGTGTTTCTGAATTCCCTTCCCCCCCACCCCCATCCTCAAACTCTCAATCTGACCTGAAAAACTTTATCTTATGGCAAGTCTCATCTCCATTTTACACATGAAGTGTAAGCACTGAAGGATAAAATTATTTGCTTCAGGCAATTCAACAGGTGAGGAGTGGAGCCAAGAGTAGTTCTTTTCCCAGTCTGGAACTGGTTCCAGTAAGTAGTGCTGAAAGATACTCATTAATTATCCAGAACTAGATAGCAAATAATTAGTCTTCACTGAAGAACATTTTGTGCCTATTAAAGGTTAAATTAAGCTCCTTGCCTCCCTTTCCCAACCATGCATCAACTAACCTCTCATAAAAGTTTCTCCCTCTCAATGAGTGCTTACAGAATTTGCTTGCACAAGTGAAAATGTGGATTGAGATGGCTTTTTAAAAAGTTTGTGCAATTTATGCAATGGTGGTCTGATGCATGTGCAGACGTTCCCCCCCAATATATTCTCCTCTCATTTAAAAAATATATATATTTTGTTTTCCTGGGTTGCCTAATGAACTGCTACTGCCATTCTCCTGAATTATGTTTTTTCCTTTTCCATAAATGATTTACCAGAAGGGGCACCACAAGCTACTCATTGGACCTAAAACTGGCAACATTTTCATGCCCTGTGGGGAGGAAGTGGGAGTTAGATAGATGTGGGCCAGGGAACAGTCTCACTGAAGAAGCTCAGTACTCAGAGCCCTTCCTAATGCCCTCTATATTCCACCCTCAAAATCTTTTGACCAGGACCACCTAGAACCAGGACTCCTTTGGCAGTCTGCTAAAGCTTATGAACTCTTTTCAAAACAACATTTTAAAAATGAATAAAATAAAATATATATGACTAGAGATTAAATAAAAATTCAGTAAAAATAAAGATTCATTTTTCCCCATCTAAATTCATCATTCTCTGAAATCTGTTGACTTGTTCTTTGGGGACACCATGGTTAAGAACCCCAAGCTAAAAAAAGATAAAGCAAGAAAAAGCAGAAAGCAATACATAGCTAGGAGTGACACTGTAGGTATAGATCTAGACCATTAGCTCCATTAGGGCAGAGATCGTGGATCTCTAAACTTTGCATTTTTCCTCACCAACTAGTCCAGTGCAGTGTTCGCAGGAGGTGTGTAATTAATAATTATCAAGTGATTGTTAAAACTTTAGGACAGAGGCAAAGAGTTTCTTATACAAAAAGAATTTATCCCTTAGCATTTTGTTTTATTTCTCATTTTTTTTCTCTTTCTAGATCCGATTTTTCTTGTGCAGCAAGATAACTCTAAATATATTGGATTTAACATATTTTAACATATTTAACATGTTTGGACTACCTGCCATCTAGGGGAAAGGGTGGGGTGATGGAGGAAAAAATTTGGAACACAAGGTTTGGCAAGGGTCAATGTTGAAAAATTACACACGCATATATTTTGTAAATAAAAAGCTTTAATTAAAAAAGGGTGGGGGAAGAACTCAGCCTTAATGCAGTCTCCTAGGGAAGAATCATTTATCATTGACTCTGAATCTGAGACTGGATCTGAATCTATCTGAAGAATATGAGGTTGAGTCATACAAAAAAGAAAAGTGGTATAGAGAGAGCGGAACGGAAGCCTAAATGTAGCAGACTATATTGAGAAGTAGAGAAGTATAGTGAGAAGAGAGTCCCATCATACAGGGTATATGGGGTGGGTTTTTAAGGAGCATTAGTACCTCTGGTATGAGTTCTTTTCAAGGAAGCTCATCTACCTTTGGTGTCTACCTGGGCTCTCACCTGTGACTCCAAAAAACTGTAGAAAGTACAGCAGCTGCACCCCCAGTAAATCATTTCTCCAGATGAGCTAAAACCAGCATGAGGAATCCTGGCTCAATCCATAGGTGAGGGGGGATTTCTAATCCCAAAATATGAAGACCTTCCCTGGTGGAAAGGAAGAATGAAAATTTGTTCCAATTACATGAAAGTGACCAAAGCAAGTGCTGTGGAGAACTTAGAGCTAGGTCACACATTGAAGACACTAAGGTCACTCAATACATTCTAAGCCATCACCAGTTATCTTGACTTTTGTCTTGTCACTGGACTTCCATGAAAGAGATAGCTGAAGAACAAGTACAAATCTATCTGATTTAAAGGCCATTCACACTTGAGTTATTGGTGCTCTTTGTTATACTGGGGTCTAGGGGCTCATTATTTGCCTCTGTAGTTGCGTTGGGGATCTCACAGCTAGTCTGCTGATCCACTGGCTTCTGAACCATCTAAAATAAGAGTGACAAGGGCATCCAGGTTCCTAAGCTAGGTCATATCATCTCTTCAGAGTTATTTCCTCTTGGCATTTTACCAACTCCCCAACATCCCTCCAGTCTCTCCCTCAACTCACTCAATTGATTTTATTGTCTACACAATCCATTACATTTAACAAAAACCTCTTCTCTCTTTTGAGTGTGACCTTGAATTTTCTAAAACATGGCTTCTTAGCCTTCCTTGTATCATGGACCCTTTTGGCATCTGGGTAAAAATTTCCAAAAGTATAATTGTAAGGGCAAAAAAATTTTTTAAAAAGGATTACTAAAGAAAAACAGTTGTCAAGATATCTTTTAAACAAGTTCATGGACCACAGATTAAAAACCTACTCTGATCTTAAATAAAATGACTTGTTATTTAATTGTGTCTGACTCTTCAAGATCCCATTTGGGGTTTTCTTGATAAAGATACTGGAGTGGCTTGTCATTTCCTTCTCTTGCTCATTTTGCAGATGAGAAAATTGAGGCAAATAGTACTAAGGGATTTACCCAGGATCAAACAGCTTGTAAGGACCTACGGTTGAATTTGAATTCAGATCTTCCTGATTCCAGGACCAGTATTCTAACCACTGTGTCACCTAACTGCCCTCCCTCCCTCCATATCATCTATGAGTGCCTTCCCACTGGCTGGCTGTCCCCTATGACTAGGGTACTCTCCTTTTTATCTCTGTCTCCTAACCAGGACTTCCAAACTAATTTTTTTCCTACCCCTCTTTCTGCCTACCTACTGCTAATGTCTTTGCCTAGGAAACATCCTACATTTATATCATACATATCTCATACATATATTTTCTGTATATTGTCTCCTTCATTAGAATGTAATCTCCTTGAAAGCAAGTACTTTTTATTTTCTTTCTTAGAAACCTCAGTTCTTAGCATAGTGCCTGGCATACAGTAAGTTCTTAATAAATGTTTATTGAGTGACCTTAAATCACTTAATTTTTCTCACCCCCAGTTTGCTCATATGTAAAATCTGGAGGCTAAACTCAGTGATTTCTAATGTCCATTCCAGATCTAATCTACCATCTTACTATCTGATGACCTTTTTGAGCTTTGGTTTTGTCATCTGTAAAATGACGGAGATGGGAAAGATTATCTCTAAAGTTCCTTCCCATTTCAAATTGATAAACCAGTGAGGAATTTGTACTAGATAACCTCCAAGGTCTTTTCCAAGCTCTCAAAGCTATGGTGCTTAGCACCAGAAACTGCATTCAAACACAGGTTTTCTGACCCCAAGTTTAGTACTTTTTCTATCGTCTCACTAACAAGGAAACTCAGCAGAAGACCAGCTACTAGTACATGATCTTCCTTCGTCCATAACAGTTCATAAAACCATCTACTGAGATAATTTGCACTAGCAGAAGGAATTTAGATGGAAAATTTATTTATATAGATGACATTTTTCTTTTTTTTGTTTTAATTTTTTTTGACATTTTTCAAAGTCAAAATACCAGAGTGACTGGCCAGTGGGGTGGATAGAACTTGTTTCTGGTGATTTAGAAAGCTGGGCCAACTGCCTGAAGATGGCTAAACCCTTTTGTGGAGTAGGGAATTTGAAGAAACAAATTTGAAGACTAGGGATTTATATATATATATATAATTTATATTTATATATATAAATATATATACATGTTATATATATTTAGAGAGAGGCATGTGTACATATGAACATACATATAGGTGTCTCTGGTGATGTGTCAGTGTATATACATATGTATATTACCTAAATGTATGCATATATGTGAATATACACACACACACGGAGCAACTAAGTAGAGCAATGGTTAAAACACTGCACTTGGATTCAGATCAATTCCTCTTCATGAAATCAAATCTCACCTCAGATACTCGCTAGCCTTGTGAGCAAGTCACTTAACCCTGCTTGCCTCAGTGTCCTCATCTGTAAAAATAAACTGGAGAAGGAAATAATAAACTGATCCTATATCTTTGCCAAGGAAATCCTAAATCAGGTTACAAAGAGTAAGACATGACTAAAAAATAAGTGAATAACAACTGAAATGTATACAGACACATACATACACACACACATACAAATAATTTTCCAGCAACGGTGCAGAATAGATGTAATTCTGGCTTTGGGATTCAAATTCCACCTCAGCTACTTATTAGCTGTGTAATCCAAAGTGAATCACTTAGCTTCTCTGTGCCTCAGTACCCTCATCTGCAAAACAGGAATAAAAATAGCACATACCTCACAAGGTTATGATGAAGATCAAATGAAATGGAATATATAAAACATTTTGTAAGTCTTAAAGCATCACATAAATGCTAGTTATTCTATTATTATTATGGGAATCACAATAGCACCTACAATCTGTAATATAGGAGTGATAAATAAAATTTAAAAATGAGGGTGACTTCACAGGGATGCTGTGAGGGTCAACTAAGGATACTGTGCCAACTTTAAAGAGACATATAAATGTCAGCCATTATCATGATGATTCATACAAGCCTTTCTACTCTATGGGGATGGTTTATTAAAGGCATGGAGCCTCAGATGGTCAGATATCAGATGGTCAGGGAGAGCTGAGGTGAAATTGTGCTTTAAAGTCTTTGGGAATTAAGAGCTGTTACTTTCTATCTTTGTTTTTCTTTGCATAGATTACTAACATTAACTGACTTTACTATCCCACAGCATTAGTATTAAGTCCCTATTAAAGGATTTGAAAAACCAGCAACATTCTATTGAGCAGAAGCAATGAGCTTTTAATCACTTCTTAAACTGTCTGGCTTCCTTCTCCTTAAATATCTCCTTTGGTATAATATGGCCATTTGCAAAAATTGTATCACTTTGTTGGAGAATTTACATTCTCTTGGGAAAAGTCTTTGGATATGCTTAAAACTGAAAGCAAAAATAAGCATTTTTATGTCAATCATGATTCTTTTTGCCAATATGTTCAATATATTTCATTGGCGTGTATGAGAATTTCTAACCCCAAGATTTCCTCTAAATAAGTTAAAAGTTTCAGGAAGCTCTAAAGAAAAAGACTTCTACACAGAATCCCAATGTGGAGAGATATAAAAGAAAGAAGCAATTATAATAATAAAAAAAAATCCCTTCTTTGTAGTCCTACTTAGCTGATTTATCTCAAAACTCAATAACCTCTCAGAGCTGAACGGTACCTCAGTTATAGGTTTGTCTAACGCCTCAGGGAAGCATGGATCATCTCTGCAGCATATCTGGCAAATGGTCACAAAATCCAAAGTTGGAAATGACCTCACAATCCAACTTGTCCAAGACCCACATTTCACAGATAAGGAAATTGGGGCCTAAGAAGCTTATGTGACTTGTCCAAATATGAGAAGCTGGATTTGAAGGCAGATCTATGACCTCAGATCCAGTTCTGTGCATTATATTACATCTCAAAATCTCTAAGAGTGGGAGTCTTTCCCCATCCCCTGCCCCAGGAGATAGCTCATTCTATTTATTTTCTCATATTGAACCAAAACCTGCTCATCTTTAATTTTCTCTCATTGTTCCTAGTTTTGCCTTCTAGGACCAGGCTAAATGAGTCTAATCCCTCTTGTTCATGATAATCCTTAAAATATTTTAAGACAGTGCTTCAGTATATACACACAAACCTCTTCCCTAGATTGGTTAGCTTGTTTGTTCCAATAGCTTCTCCTATGGAAAGATTTCAGGCCCCTCATCTTCCCAATCATTCTACTCTAGACTTGTCCCCCTTGTTAATGTCCTTCCTAAAATGTGTCACCCAGCACTAAATGCAATACTCCAGATAGGCTCTGACTGGTCTGAATATATCTATGCAATCATACTTCCCTAACCCTTCTCCTGCCCTGTTTTGGAGATTAATTTCTTTCTTTCTTTTTTCTTTCTTTTTTTTTTTTTCGGCTGCCCCATTACCCTTCTATTGAGCTTGCAGTCCACCAAAAGCCCCAACTTCTTTTCATATGAAATAATATTTAATCATAGCCTTAGTTTCCTGAGGAATGGGTATAATAATAGCTCACAAAATTCTTGTGAATCCCCATTGTGATAATTATGTGAAGCACTTTAAAGAACATTAAGACACTCCATAAATAAGAAGCAGCTGTGGCTGGATGGAGAGAGAGCTGGCCCTAGAGCCAGAAGGATTCAGATTCAAGTTCTACTTCTGTGAGTCACAATCTCTCAAGGCTCTAGACCAGACAAGTCAATCACAAGGCCTACTGACTATATCACTGCCCACCATACTCCTGAGTGCAGCCCAAACCAGATTAAAATGTTATAGGAAAATAATTAAGAAAAAACATAAAAATCTAATAGAATACACACAATGTGAATATATGATTTTCTAAGTCAATATGGAATGTCCAGGAATCCTTATATATGGTTAGTGGCCTGGTTTCTATTTGCATTTGCAATTCTAACTCTATGAATTGCAAAAAAGATCTTCTGAATAGGTAGAAGTTTCCTTTCCAAGGATTCTCTATACCAGTGAAAATACAAGGCCAATCCCTAATATTATAAAAATGTTAGTGAGTTACCAGCATCCCAATCCTGCTTAGAGTTTGTTTTTTTTTATTTTTAATTTTGTAAACCAATTGTAAAGTTTCACATTTATTCCTATTAAGTTTTGCCTTACTATTCAATTATTCAATCCATTATTTGCAATGTAACAGATTTAGTACTGGCCAACTAAGAAAACCTAAGTTAAAAATCCCACCTCAAATACATTAAGTGTGTGACCCAAGTCACTTAACCACTGTCTGCCTCAGTTTCCTTCTCTGTTAAAATAGGAATAATGACAGTATATACTTTTTAGAGTTGTCGGGAGGCTTCAAATGAGATTATATATGTAAAGTACTTGATAAATCTTAAAATGCTAGGCAAATGTTACCTATTATTGCCCCTTCCAGATTTATGTCATCAGTAAATCTGAATCTGAAAACAAGCACATAATCTATGTCTTTATCCAAGGCATATTGGGTAATATTGAATGTGTATGTGTATATAGAAAGAGAATATGTGTAGATATGTAGTGGAGTAGAACAACATAAAAAACAGAAAGCTTCTGACATTTCAATATAGATCTCCTTCCAGAATAAGAAAGAAACAAACATTTTATTAAGTACCAAGAACTGTGCTAAGCACTTAACAAATATTATCTTATTTGATCTTCAAAAATCCTTGGAAGTAGGTGCTATTATTATCCCCATTACAGCTGAGGAAACTGAGGCTGACCACAATTAAGTGACATAGGCTGTATGAGGGCAGAACTGAGTCTAGGTATTCCTGATTTCATGCCCAGTGCTCTATCTACTGTACAATCCAGGGAGCTCCCTGGATTGGCCTTGAATCACTAAATCAGCACTCAGTGGATATAGCCATTCAATAAAATCTGAATTCATCTATTTACACCATCATCCAGAATCTTTCTCTTTATTTTAGTGATGAAAGACATCATTAGGATACTTTGTCAAACCCTTGCTGAAATATAGGCCCTATGGAATTCCCCTGCTCTACTGGTCAAGTAAATTTGCCAACAAAAGAAAATGAGTTAAATTTAGCATTGCTCACACTTTTTCTTCTTACAAGTGATCCCTAAAATTTGGACTAAAATCCTGGACTCCACCAGTTCATCTATAATCTTAGGCTAAAATTTACAGGAATCAGATAATTAGCTGCTCCAAGGTTCCAAAGAAGTAGTAACTATCTTTTAATATTTACAAAGCAAACAGGAGACTTATCTGAAAAATAATAATACTGTCAAAGAACAATGTTACATCAGAAGAACAAACTAGTAGTTCACATTCCACCTTCTCCTCTCCTTCAATAGACATGCTCTTACAAGCTCAGAGACAAGGGGATCCTGTTTTCAGTAATGAGAATTCAATGATAGCAATTTTATTTAGACTTCAGGCCCAGTCTTGACATCATCAATTAAGAAAATGAGAAAAAGATCGGAAAAGCCATGTATGTCAGCCAAAGGACACAACCACATAGAAAGAATGGAATATCTGAGAGAGAAAAAAAAAACAGTGACTACATAGCAAGAGATTCTGAAATCATAAGCCCAAAGTGAGAGCAAAAAACAAATAAACCCCACAACATATATGTATATATTTTTGTGCATGGATACATACATGTATATGTGTGTACATACATATACATACACACATATACAAACTTAAAGGCTACTGCTGAAATGGCATTTTGAAGAAAACTGAGATTTACAAGAAAATAACTTTTTTTTCATCTCTGAGAAGTGGCAAAATTTGATACAAATCTTTGAATATTTCTCACTAGCTAATATTTCTGCTTTGGGGAGCTGCTTTTACAGTCAAATTGCCTCAGGCAAGAAATTTTAACTCATATAATCTAAAGTATAGTCACCAGTAAGTATATTATTTCACTATTTTCAGAAACTTTTAAAAGTTAGCATTTCACTGAAATGAGTTTTCTGCAACTCCAAGTACTAAAGTTAGCCTCTTAGATTCCCTTCTCTGGTGGAAGATCTTGCCCAGGGTGCCCAGTTTCTATTATCATCCCCTCTAAGGCTTTCTGTTATCTACTTTGTATGCATCTTGTATGTGCTAGTTTGTGCTCATAAGACCTCCCCTGTTAGAATATAAGCTTTTTTCTTAAAAGAAGGGCTATTTTTTTTCTTTTTATTCTCAGCACTTAGCAGAGTATCTGGCACATAATAAGAGCTTAATAAATGCTTGGTTGTAAAATGCTAGTAAAATGTAAAATGATATGATCACCAATATATCATTCCCTTTTGGGAAATTATCATTGCAGATTTATTGTACAAATTTAATTAATTTATGCTTAATGCTTCCATGATCTAGTAATTTTTGACAATTTTCATGAAAATTTTTTCAATCAAAAACATGGATTTTTTTCCCTTACCAGGAATATGACCCCTTCATTAAATTGAATGGCATTTCTTGGGCAGTTATATGATGATACCTAAAGCTATAGGGGGGAAACAATATTTACTCAAAATAAACAGTAAGTTCACAGTTTTTTCATAATTATTCTCTATTCCATGACCACCTCAGTGCCCTAATATGAGCACAAAACTATAACAGTATGAAAATAAGGACAATAAATACTAAATTAGGAATCAAGAAACCCAGGCCCTAACTATGACCAAGGGCTATCAAACTGTGCATACCCTTTGACCCAGCAGTATTTCTACTGGGCCTATAACCCAAAGAAATCATAAAGGAAGGAAAGGGCCCCACATGTGCAAGAATGTTTGTGGCAGCCCTTTTCGTAGTGGCTAGAAACTGGAAACTCAATGGATACCCATCAATTGAAGAATGACAGAACAAATTATGGTATATAAATGTTATGAAATATTATTGTTCTGTGAGAAAAGACCAGCAGGGTGATTTCAGAGAGGCCTGGAGAGACTTGCATGAACTGATGTTGAGTGAAATGAGCAGAACCAGTAGAACACGGCAACACGAAGACTATAGGATGATCAATTCTGATGGACATGGTTCTCTTCTACAATGAGGTGATTCAAACCAGTTCCAATGACCTTGTGATGAAGAGAGCCATCTACATCCAAAGAGAAGACTGTGGGAACTCAGTGTGGTTCACAACATAGCATTTTCACTTTTTTTGTTGTTGTTTGCTTGCATTTTATCTTCTTTCTCACTTTTTTCCTTTTTGATTTGATTTTCCTTGCGCAGCAGGATAATTTTATAAATATGTATGCATATATTGGACTTAACATATATTTTTATCATGTTTAGCATATATTAGATTACTTGCTATCTAGGGGAGGGGGTAGGGAGAAGGGGGGTGGAAACTGAAACACAGGATTTTGCAAGAGTTAATGCTGAAAAATTATCCATGCATATTTTTTGAAAATTAAAACGCTTTAATAAAAAATAAAATAAAAAGGAAGAGAGAGATAGAGAAATTAAAAAAAAAAAACCTGAAGCACAAAAGCACTAAAGTGACTAACTCAATGTTACACAAGTGATCATAAAGGACAAAGGCTAGATTTTGACCCAGGTTCTTTAATAAATTAAATGCTGTCTTTCAGCAATGGAAAAAAAAAAGAAAAAGAAAAAAATTCCAGGTCCTAGTCTTGGCCCTGCTTCTGATATATTGTGATATATTATGTAAGACATTTGATTTATCTCTATGTTAGTCATCCTCTTCTATTAAAGTCAAAAATAATACTGCCTACTTTGCAGTTATCAAGAGGCTTGAATGAGGTCTTCTCTGTGAAGAGTCAGGAGACTACTCTTGGCCACTGTTACTTTACACAAGCTTTACTTTTTTTAGATCTTTCTTCACTTGTAAAATGAAGTAGCTGGACTAGCTGAACTAAAGTCATTTCCAGCTCTAGACAGTCTATAAGACTATGTTCTACATTCTGCAAGGGGATAATCTCTTAAATTCTGTACAACACCAACATTTTATGATTCAGTGATCCTGGGTCTTTTGAAGTCATTCATTGGACCAAAAAAGATTTATAACAGTTCCCTTGGTGATGGGAAAGAACTGAATAATAAGAGGATGCCCATTTGGGGAATTAGCTAAGAATCTTTAAGCATGGTATATAAATGTAATGGATTTACATAAGAAAATATGTAAGGGATAGATTTGGAGAAATATTGGAAAACTATGAACTGAACAATTTATACATAACTACAATATTGTTTAGGGAAACTAGGTGGCACAGTGCATAGAGCACTGGTCCTGGAGTCAAGAAAACCTGGCCTCAGACATATACTAGCTGCATGATCCTGGGCAATTCACTTTACTTTGCCTCAGTTTCCTTATCTGAAAAATGAGCTGGAGAAGGAAATGGCAAACCATTCCAATATCTTTGCCAAGAAAACTCCAAATGAGATCATGGAGCTGGACATGACTGAACAAGAACAGAAACCTAACAGAAATGTTTATTATGATTCATAGAATTGTGTAATTTCATAGAGTTGGAACAACTTCATGGTCATCAAGTATGACCTACGCTTAAAAAAAAAACGAATTCTCTTTACCACATATTCAAATGGTCATCCAATCCTCCATAAAGCTTGGGAAAAGGAGTGAGATGAAGATACATAAATTACATTTCCTGCTTTTCCTTCTTGGTTTTAGAATATTATTTTTCATAGTGTTTAGCATAATATGTGGCACAAAATAGTGTTTAATAAATGCTTGTTGACCAGACTTGGTAAATCATTGAATCTAGGCATCAACTATTTCATCTTCAACTCCTACAGCATAATCTTATCATAATAATAGTGTATTTAGCCCAAATCTACTACCAAAAAAAAAAAGATATGGATGTCTTGTGGACCTCATTTGAATGGGATTTTACCTATAATATTTGGCCAATTATGTTTTATTCTGCCAAGTAATCAATAGTCACAAGGAAACTTTCATGTTCTTTGCTTTAAAACATTAGTAACAATTAGAATCAATTTGTTAACAATATAAATGCTTTTCAATCCCAATTACTCACTCAATGAATGACTACATATAAAATTCCTGAAAATATCACTATGATAATTAGCCAAGCAAGAAAAAGGCAAAACAGAAACAGGAAATTCCATTGGGGATATTGCTTCTACTTCCTTTTCACATAGTAGGAGAAATAAATGCTACATCATGAAAGGCAAATCTCAGAAAGAGATTTTGGTAAATTATAGATCATTAATTAACAGCACAGACAGCACAAAGTTTGATTTGATTTGAATCAGCACTGGCACGTCAATCAATTTGCCCCAAGTTTTCTGAACATTTCTGCAGGATTGCTTTTGCTTATCTCACTTATCTAGTTGGTTTCCGAATCTTCTCATTTCTTTCACTATAACATCTCTGTGATATATATCCTTCTGTTCACTCATACACCTTATTCTAGTTCATACTCTTATTATTCTTCACTTGTATTATTCCTTTTCTTAAGTCTTTTCTCAGTCAAAACCACTCTATGTATAATTGTCAAAGTGATTTTCCTAGAGTAGTTTTAACCATTTTATCTCCTCATCACTTATGTGATGAAGCTCCCTATCATCTGTGGAAGCATTTAAAGCTCTTCACAATTTAATCCTCTTTATCTTTCCAGTATTTTATTACTCTTTTTCATGCCCTCCATGACCAAGGAATACTAGCCAGTTTCCTCTTCCTTTTTTTTTTTCTGAAGAATTTTACTTCATGATTCTCCAGTGGCAGACCCAATACTTTATAAAAGAAGTAGCATAATATGTATACATATATTCAACCCGTCAAGCATCTTAACACAATTAACATGTAGTGAACCCAGGGGAAAAGAGGGGACCAGGGGGGAAAACCTGCAACAGAAAGCTCTTCAAGGGTCAACGTTGAAGAACTACCCACACATATGCCACGCAAGTAAAAAACTTTAAAAAAAAAAAAGTAGCATTTTTATTACCATTACAAAACCCTGTTTCCTCTTCCTTATACACAATACTCTGTCCCCTATACCTATTCCTTTGCAATTGCTATAAAGTAAGCCTAGAATAATCAATAACCATATTCTGTATAATTGGTTTTCTTTGTGTTCCTTTAAATTTTATCTTATACATTTAAAAATATTATTTTAAGTAGTGATCCAAAGACTTGACCAGACTCCCAAGCAGGCTCATTCCATATTAAACATCAATGATTTCTTAGCCTAATGAAATTAATATTCTGTTCCTGACCAATAAGGAGCAACTAAACTAGTTGATAAAGTTGAAATTCTAGATCATTTGGGGAAAATATTCATCCCTTCAGAATTTATGAGGGAGATAGAGAGAAAGTACATTGTAGATTTGGGGAGAATCAACTTCCAAACATTCAGAAAAAAGGAAAGATGATAGCAAAGGAATGGAAAATGAGTAGATGCCCATCAATTGGGGAATGACTGAACAAGTGGTACATGAAAGTCATGGAATATTATTGTTCTATAAAAAATGATGAACAAGCTGATTATATAAAAGCCTAGATTTACATGAACTGATCCTGAGAAAAACAAACAGAACCATGAATACATTGCACACAGTAACAGCAAGAATATGTGATGATCAACTATGAAAGGTTTGGTTCAGTGATTCAAGGCAATCCCAATAGACTTTGGACAGAAAATGCCATCTGCATCCACAGAAAGAACTAAAGAAACTGAATATAAATCAACACATCTATGTTTACTTCTTTTTTCTGTTTTTTTTTTAAATTTCTCCCATGTTTTTTATCCCTTTTGTACTGATTTTTCTCTCCTAACATAATTCATAAAACAATATGTATTAAAAATAATATACTAATAAAAAAAGAAAAAGGAAAGACAGAAAACTATAGACTGATATTCTATAGGGGAAGTCAATACAAAAGGTTCTTCAGCAGAATCTTGAAGACACAAATATTAACAACACTTTGATGAATTAAAAAAGGATGAATCATCTAAAGAGATTCACATAAATACAAGCTATATAGAGACAATCTATTCACTCTAAAGATATTCACATTGGAACATATAAAAAATTCAAGAGACATAGTTCTGGGTAATTAATCCTTTTATTAATTATGTTAGTGAGTAATTAATAAAAGGATGGTCACTTATCCATCTTTCCTAAACCAAAAACCTTTCATGAAACCTATTAAACATTTATATGCATTGGGTGTTTCTGAAGGTAGAAATCAACTCTGATTGATTAACAATTAATGAGAGAATGAACATTATAATGAGAGGTAAACTTATTCTAATAAGGGTGTAGGAGATGCAAGTGTAGGACAAAGAGACTTATTTCTTTCCAGATCACTTCAGTCTAGGACAATCTAGACTAAAGGGAGAATTCCATTTCATTCAGATCTGTTTAACGAAAAAAATAAATTAGCTGGAATCCATCCAATTCACCTAAGCTAAAATTTCTTTACGTTTTGATCAGATCTAAGTTTTTTTGGCTGGGAAGGCTGTCTGAATAGCCTATAGGGATTGATTTCTGAATGAAAAAAAAATAGAAGGATGGGAAAATTTTAGTCCTAATTCAATATTAATATTGACTATTAATATGCATTGAGACTGGTAAGAAATATAAAAACAATTTTTAAAAATCAGGGTTTTTTTTTAAATTAGTATTGGAGAAAAAAGACACATAATTTGATGAAAATATTATTCTTTGATCCACATTCAGTCTCCATAATTCTCTCTCATTTTATGGGAGAGGAAAGACAGTAAGAAACAGAACTGAGGTTTGAACTCAAGTTCCATGACTCAATATCCAACATTCATTCTATCTCAGTTACCATAGTTATTCAATCTGCAGACAAAAGTAATAATTAAATATACAATAAAGTCTGGATTCATAAAGTTTTAGCTCTTAATTATAGAGCTATAAAAGACACTGGGGGCAACTAGGTAGTCATAGAATGGATGATCTAAAAGGAGGAAGTCTCATCTTCCTAAATTCAAATCTAGCCTCAATTTCCTCCTCTATAAAATGAGCTGGAGAAGAAAATGGCAAACCATTCTGATATCTTTATCAGGAATAATGAAGAGTTGGACATGACTGAAATGCCTGAATAACAAAAGGCCACATTTAGAGACCATCTAGTCTAGGTCCTCCTTTCACAGATGAAAAAGACTGAAGTTGAGGGAGATAAAATGCCTAACTTGCTGAAGATCACACGGATAGTATCAAAGGCAGGATTTGAATCTAGGTCTTATGGCCCACAATCCAGTACTTTTTCTATTATACTAAATTCATTCTCTGTCAGCTCCAAGCACTAGATCCAATATGATAAGAAATTCAACAATGATGAATGTTGTCTTAGAAAGATCAACTTTACCCATACAAAATGGAGGATGCATAATGATAGAAAAATTCATCAATAAAAGGACTGAGAGTTGTATTAAATTATAAAGTTAACATAAGTCAAAAGTGTATTGCGACAAAGTTATTGCTGTTTTAGGCTACCTTGAGGGAAGAACAATGTTCAGAACTAAGAAAAGTGGAAGTCTTACTCCACTTTAGCCTGATTAGGCCCCATTTGGTATTGTGTGGAAGTATTGTCCTATGAAAGAAAAATTAGGCTTATTCTGCTTGTCCCCAGAAGGAAAAATTGGACAAGATAGACATAAAGAAAAACTTTCTAAAAATTAGAACTACTAAAACTGGAATTCATTCAATGATATGCAAATGAATGGTCAGTAACCAGCTCTCCCAAAGCACATGACAGACACATCTTTAAGTTTAATCTGCATTAGTAACTTTTTCTCCATAATTTTTCTTGGTTTAGACAATTAACAAAATGAAAAATCAAACCCTGATTTATCCATTTCCAAAGTGTAAATATTCATATAGTATCAATCGATTTAAGTATACCTCTAAACAAGCTATTTGGGAAAGAAGTGGATTCCTTGTTCTTGGTGCTCTTAAATTGAAGGTTGGCCGATTCCTTATTAGTGATATAATAAAAGATTCTCTACTGAATGCCATCTGAGACCTTCCAAAGCCTGAGAATCTATAATTTAATAGGGAATACTAAATAAAGAATTGGCTTCAAAGTCAGGAAAATCATGGTTCATTCAAATCCAAGCCTCTGACTGAGCATTTAACATTTCATTGCTCTAGGCAACTCTCTAAGACTACAAATTGCAGAGAAAGTGCCAGCCTTCACAAAGGGAGTTTACCTATCCAGAAATCCCCCTTACCAAGTAAATTACCAATCCAATTTTATCTCTATTCCTACAGATAAAGAAATTGTGTGATTTAGAAATCCCAGGGAACCATAGAAACTATATGCTCTGGCTCCATGATTTCACATGTAGCAATAGCAACCAGAAGATGCCCTGTTACAGTTTGATGAGAAAACTGAGGGTTGATGGTTAGAATGATTTGACAAAGATAGTAAATAGTACAAGCAGGAAAAAATGCAAATATTCAAATTCCAAAATGTAGAGCTTCCCCTTCTCCCCCATATCATGTAGCTTTCACAAAGATTAAAAACAATGGATTTTGCTAATAGGGAAAAATGGCAGTACTTCTCACATAAATAATAAATAATAGAACCAATACTTCTGCTGCCCTCTTCCTCTGCCAGTAAAACCATGATGGGACCAGAACTTGGGATCTCATGCACTGACTGAGCCTAACACACACAGCACCCAATACACACCTCAGAAGACTTAACACTTTCCAGAGGGGCTGAATTTTCCTGCAACTCATTCAATGAGAAACACTGAGTTTCTAGACACTATGACTTAGCTAGAGGAAAGATCCCAGACCTGGGAGAACTTGAAAGTGAAAAGACTTCTCTGAAAATTTGCCAGAAGAGTTAAGCAAGTGCTTCTAAAGAAATGTTTGAGGTCATCCAAATTCAGTAAGAAAGAGGGAACTTATGAGAATCAGAGTACAAAAAGGAAGAAGGAAATTGCTTGATAGGCATCAAAGTGGAACTCATCTTGATTCGTACGAATGTGCAATCAATCAGTGAAAGAGTGCACCCATGGGAGCTTTCTTTTCCATCATTCATCATCTATTAATTGACATCGTGCAACCTAGAGAGACGTATTCTTCTTCAATTCTTCATTGGTTTCATGCTCTCTTTAATAGGGATACTTCTTCTAACAGTGCATCTCACAATCCTTATGACCTTCTATTCTGAGATTCTTGGTCATAATCTTCCTATAATTCTCTATCCAGCACAGGAATCATTTTTCAAATCCTTTTGAAGAGAGCCACAAGGGCAATAAAACATAATCACTGCCTCATGGAGCTTACAATTCACTAGGGACTTTTCTTTAGAAGCATTTGCTTAACTCTTCTGGCAAGTTTTCAGAGAAGCCTTTTCACTTTCAAGTTCTCCCAGTTCTGGGATCTTTCCTCCAGCTAAGTAAGTCATGGTGTCCTGAAAGTCAGTTTGCATTTAGTATCACTTCCTCTGTGCCCCACTGAATAAACTGCAGGAATACTGAGAACCCCTCTGGAAAAGGCAATAATATAGGTAGAAAAGCAAATATGATACAAATTAAAATATGTTAAGTATTAAGTTTATATACATATACATGTGTATCTAAAATATATAAACACACATAAATATACAGATATACATGCATATATACTTATATGCACAATATACTAAGTACTAAAGTTAGAATATGCAAAATAATGAGATGGGGAAGAATCACAGGTGAAAAATCATTTGAGCTGGGCCTTAAAGGATATCAACAAGGTTTTTTTTTTGGGGGGGAAGAGTAATAATTTTGTGCTTTCTAAGGTATATGGAATAGTAAAAAACTAAAACTAAAGAGAGGAAAGAACGCCCAGAATGTACTTTGGGAGACAGAGAGTCATCCAGTCTCTAGAAAGTAAAATATATGTAGGAAAGTTGTGTGAAATAAGTTTGGAAAGATAAATTGAAACCAATAGTCATGAATTTTCACTGATTCATCTCTACACTTTCTCCCAATTTACTAATACAAATAATACATATTTGTACCAATTACTCAAGGGACTGGCTACAGACTATGGAAACAGTGCAAAACTGATTAATGTACAGTGGAACATGAACCATATTTACATCCTTGCCCAGAAATTTCAGATCTATAGATTGGAAGTCAAGTAACCTGAATTGCCATCTTCATTTTAACTCTAACTAGCTAGCTGGACTTAGATAAGTCCTTTTACTCCCTATCTCAATTTTCTCATCTGCAAAATGAGAAGAGGAATAAGTAAATCCATCATCTTCCTTTCATTGGGGAATTGGGAAACCATGAGTGCAGAATGTTGCATACACTGTCAGATGAGTTAGCCATATTAGTTGGTTTTGTTACTGTGGAAATCTGGAAGGATAGAAATGAGGGGAGTGGAATTATGTCTTAAAATGTCTGTAATTTCAAAACAAAAGGCATTCATAAATTTTTTTTAAAAATACAATGTCAAATAACTATATCATTAATATTGAAAGTTCTTGATACTAAATGAAGTGATTTATTTCCTAATTAATTAAATGAGGGAATGGGATCAGTGCTGGTAGAGAATCTGAAATCAAATTCAACCTATGCCTCTTCTCAGTGTCTCCATCTTATATAATCAGGGGATGGGTCTATATGATCTTTAAGATCCCTTTGAATTCTAATTCTAGGATTCTACTGTTCTATAAGATTCTTTCTCAGCTCCATCATTCAATAATTCTAGTAATCTATCACCCAGTGCTACATATACTTGCATGTTTCTTAGTATGTTTCTCTTTTCCTTTAGACTAACAAGTCTTTATAAAGAGAAACAAATATTTGGGGAGGAGTAGTGAGAATAGATTAATACTATAAAACTGATGGGATTGATGTTCAGCACCAAATGTTGAGATTGAGGGGAGCAATTGTCACCAAATGTTGGGGTTTGGCACCAAATGTCAGGATTTGGTCACATGAATAATTCACAATGGTCTTTCTGTTTGGCAAAAAAATAGGTTTAATTATGAAAAGACAAAACGAAGAGGTAATTGTAAATTACCAGGAATTGGTAAATACAAAATAGATTTGGGAGAACCCATAACAATTAACAGTGGAAAAGACAAGTTCCCCAGTGGAACTCACAATTAACCAGGAGAAAGGAAATACTCCATGAGGTGGGAATATGCCATTGTCTGACAGGTTAAATCCTTAGGGAAGTTTAGAATCCTAAAAGTTAATTAACTATAAGAAGAGGAAAAACACCAGGAGGCATGAGGGAGGGGATGGGAAGAAAGACCAGGAGTAGACACCGACCTAGCAGGCTAACCCAAAAGGGATTCCGTCAAGACAGTGTGGACTATGGACAGATTTATAAGGGAAATTTCACGGGGAGGGAGAATAGGGGGAAAGGGAGGAGGGGCAGAGGGGGATGCTGAGGGGGGGGTGACATCATTTGGTTTTCTGATTGGATACAGTAATATGGGGTTACCCAGGACCTCCAATAAGGGGTGAGACTTCAAGCTTGAGCTGATCCCCATTAGTGCCTTTCCCTGCTTTCCTCAGGGACTAATCTTATCACTACTTCAGACTTTCTCTGCCAGCCCCATCTAGTGATCCAGGACCTCACCAAAACCAGTTAGAGGTCACTACTTAAGCCAACTGAACTAAGATACAACTTAGAGGGACCTTCCTATTTCCCCTAACTCCCAACCCAGACAGGCAAGCATAAATAAGCATATCTTTTGCTCTCATCCAAGACCAGAATCTAAAACTTTTACTATCCACAATGGAAAACCTGGTACTTTCTTACTAGATATACAGAAGACCTCTTAGTAACTTTTTAAAAATTCATTTCCAGGCATACATTAATATTTCTTAGAATTCACCTGCTTCAGTTTCCTATTTTTTAAATTGCCTCAGTAGATATTTCTACAGCCGTAGGTGCCCTTATAAATTTTTTTTTAAATGTGAGAACTCATTCAGGCTGCCTGAAGAGCAGTAATTTATGAAGGAGAGTGAATCATTGTCCTCAGCCAGCTGTCTTGATATCACAACACTTCCTTCTTTTTTAAAGGGAATTTTCTTTAAAGAAACAAACAATCAAAAAAAATTCACTTTTCTTCCCAGAGGTTGTTCTTTAAAATAGAAAAAAGAAAGGTACTTTCTGTGGAAAATTATATTAATCCAGAGGCAAAGTTCTCTCTAACTAAAATAATTTCAGCATTGTCTGTGAATGTTGGTCAAGGAATTGGGAGCCAGAGATCAAAAAGAAATAAATATTTCAGATAGAGATATGTCTGCACCAGGAGACCCAAATTGCAATTCACACACCAATAAATTAAAGCATGACAATTGGTGGGGGAGAGGGACTGAGAGGGACTGACTGCAAAATCCTTTTAATTATCTTACCTATCTGGGGCTTTCAAAATATAATTCCACTTAAGAAATCCAATGAGCACGATTTTTCTGAGTAGTTTATGTATATATATTTTAAAGCAAGGCACATTTGTATGTTATAAATGGACATAGCATTATGCATTTCTGTAAAACTTCTTTCCCCCCAATAGTCATTATCTGTATATCTAACTGTTTGGCTATTACTGGATTACAGAAATCCTCTAAAAGACTTAGTACAAATGAGCTCTCTATGTTGGAAGAATGTAAAAAGGTCTAAATGATAATCTACTTGGAAGAAGATGTTTTGAACTCTTTTAAAAGCCTTGCATTAAGGTTTGTAAAGTTGAAATTTGGTTTTGTTTTGAGAGTTGACTTATCCTCAAATTTTTCATTTCTTTTCAAAACCTTTGAGCTGCTAGAGACCCAATGGCAAAATTTAATATTAAGCAGTTCTCTTAGCCAAAAGAAAATTAGAGATTCTAGAAGTTTGTTGACAACAGTAAGGATAATTATTTAAGGAGCATAAAGCTTCTGAAAAGGATTAATGAAGTCACCTATTTTACTAAGCCTTAGGCATAGAGTTCTACGTATGCTACCCCTATCTCCAAGTAATTTTTTGTTTAAATATTTATATATTTACTTATAATCATTTCCTTAATTAATCCAAAGTTTTGTGATTCTTATTCCTTCTCTCTTCCAAAAGAAAGCAAAACAGGAACAAAGTAGCACTTGCATATGTTAAATCTGACCTTTAAGAAACCATCTTCTTGTTCAGTAAAAGGACTTTGGTGAAAGAAAGAGATATACAAGGGATGGTGGATACCATGATAGGAATGAAATCAAGAAGATCTGGGTTCAAATTTTATTGGGGATATTTATTAGCAGTGTGATTCTGAATGAGTCATTCAACTTGTCAAAAGCCTCGGTTATTTCATCTTGTAAAATGAGGATAATTGGGATAGAGGACCAGCCCTGAATTTAGGAGGACCTGAGTTCAAATTTGACCTCACACACGTAACACTTCCTAGCTGTGTGACCCTGGACAAGTCACTCAACTCCAATTGCTTCAGAAAAAAAAAGAGGGTAATAAAGCACTTTAAATTAATAAGCATAATAACTTCATATATGCTTTCTTAATGGGATCTGGGGATGGGGACAAGGGAGAAGATATGGAACTCAAAGTTTTAAAAATAAATGTAAAAAATTATTTTAAATATAACTGGGAAAAATAAAAATATTTTTTAAAAGTTTAGGAAAAAGAACTTTAAAAAGAAATGTATAAACTCAAAACCTTGACTAATTAAAAATTTGCTGATATTTTTGATAATTCATTTAACTTAATATTTAAAATATATAACTATTTAAAATAATAAGCATGTATTATAAACATACTACTTGCCAGTTTCTGTTGCTAAGTACTAGCAAAAGGAAAGACAATGTCTACCCTCAAGGAGTTTATGTTTTTATGGAAAGACAACACATGAAGGAAATTGAAAAGTATAGGAGACAGGATGGATAGGGGTGAGGAGGCTGAACAGGGAAAGATGAAGGTATCTGTGAGAGAACATGAATGTCAGAATCAAAGCTACAAGAAGAATAAAGGATAGGAAACCTGGACTCCTCCTCAAAACAGAGGATCTGCAAGGAACTCATCAATGGAAGAAGGGAGTCAATGTGGCAGAGGAATATTCCAGGGTGAGGAGACTCCACAGGCTGAGGGGAATTACAGGAAGATACTGCAGCTGAAACAAGATGCTGCAGACTTTTCAGGATAATTTAAAAAGATTAAATCAGTCAATGTATAGATAGACAGCTAGATGTCTCAGTTCCACTACTAAATACTAAACCTTGAGACAGGAAGACCTGAGTTCAAATTTGGCCTCAGACACACTTAATAACTGTGTAACTTGGCAAATCACTTAATCTGTATTTGCCTTAATCCATTGGAAAAGGAAATGATAAACCAGCCTAATAGCTTTGCCAAGAAAACTCCATGGACAGTATTGGTATGCTATGGGTTCGGTTTCATGGGTTCGGACACAACTAAGCAATATAAATCTAAAATACTTTATAAATAGGGACCGAATTTGTGGTTTCATTGGTATAGGAAGTTCCTGGATAGGAAAAGTCATTCTACTAGTGCAAACTTAGCCCCTTCCTAGAGTTATTGAGAACACAAAAAGTTAAATGACTTACCCACAGACACACACTCAGCATATCTCAGAGGCAGGACTCAAATCCATGTCTTCCTGCCTACAAGGTCATACAACAACTATACCATATACCCTCTTTCACTGAAGATTTTGCATAAAAATGGGATACCAGTGGAATCATGAGCCTATACAAAAATAATCATTATTATATGTACGATTATCTCTTGAAGTTATTTTGTTGTTGTTCAGTGATGTTCAATTATTTGAGACCCCTTTTGAAATTTTCTTGGCAAAGAGACTGAAGTGGATTGCCCTTTCCTTCTCCAGCTCATTTTACAGATGAGGAAACTGAGACAAACAAGGCTAAGTGACTTGTCCAGAGTCACACAGCTAATGTTTAAGAGGGATTTGAACTCAGGTCTTCCTGACTCCATGCCTGCCATTCTATCTTCTGCACCACTTACCTGCCCTACCTTGGGAAAAATGGTAAATTAAGGAATACTTATCTAGAGTCTTTGAAAAACTTCAATTTTTTCCCTTCCATTCTCTCTCTTTAAAAAAAAATAATAATAGCTTTTGTTTTTCAAAATACATGCAAAGATAGTTTTCAACATTCACCCTTGCAAAACCTTGTGTTCTAAATTTTTCTCCTCCCTCCCCACCCTTTCATTCTCTTGTTCTCCTTCAAATTATCATTCATAAAGACTTCTGAGATCTCTGTAGTATAGTTTTCAACTTCAAAGTTGAAAGGTCATCCCAATATATTCTATTTAAATGGAATTCATTTCACATTGTTCTTTGGTCTGGGGGCATATGCACCTAACATTCTGGCTCTCAGACTAAAAACTTCTTTAAAACTCTAAATAGTGGCAAGATTGGAAAAAGGTACTCAACAGACCACTTAGTCCATGCCATATCTGAACAAGAATCTCTTCTATAGGACCTCTTACAGGTGATTGACCAATCTCTGCTTGTACACCTGTGCACCTCCAGTGAAAGAGTCACCTTCTGAGGCAATCCATTCTGGATAGTTCCAATTATTAGGAGGCATAGTTAGATGGTGGCTAGAACACTGGGCTTGGAATAAGGACGACTCATCTTCATGGGTTCAAATCTGGCTTCGGATACTTATTAGCTGTGTAAACTTGAGTAAGCAACTTTACTGTTTGTCACAGTTCCTCATTTGTAAAATGAGATGGAGAAGGAAATGGCAAACCACTCCAGTATCTTCGCCAAGAAGGAGTCATGGACAGTTGGACACAACTGAAAAAAATGACTTCACAACAAAAATTTATTAGTTTTCCTTATATTTTTAGCCTTCTAGTTCTGGTCTCCAAAGCCAAAAAGAAGAAGTCTCATCTATCTTCCAAATGATAAACAGCCATTCCAATACTTAGAGACAGCTATCATGTAAGACTTTTCTTCTTCAGATTAAACATCTCCCAATTTTATCAATCAATCCCTTTAGCACACTTCATTTGCAAAGAACTCTTAATGGGAATAGATCAGACCACCAAGAGAAAACAGAAGTTTTATGGACTTAGGTCTGGACAGGACCTTTTCTAGTCCAACTCTATCGTTGTACAGAGGAGAAACTGAGACCCAGAGACAATAAGCAATTAATTTAAGCTCATAATTGGCAAGTCTCAGAGATGGTTTCAAACGTTGGCTTCTCACAACTTCCCAGATAGGGAGGTGGTAGAGTAAATATAGAGCACTGAGCTGGTCTCAGATGCTTACTAGCTTAGTAACCCTGGACAATCATTAAAACCTGTCTGCTTTGGTTTCCCCAACTGTAAAATGGATATCATAATAGCACCTTTCTCTTAGGGTTGTTGTAAAATCAAATTAGATAACATTTGCTTGGCATGTTAAACATATGCTTAAAAATGCTTATTTCTTTCTGAGTCTCAAGATTTTTTTTTTCCTGTAACAAGGAATAAGGTACTAATTTCCAAGTACCTGTAATGGATTTAGGCAAGACATAGGACTGAGTAATCATACTCTCTTATGTGCTGCACAGCATTAATCAGAATTCCGTCATCAATGTACTTACTTTGCTACCCTAACTTTCCACCAGGAGTTTCAGATTGCAGTTAATGAGGATTCTAAATTTCACATCTTTATTCTTATGTCAGCAAAGTCTTCACACCAATTTCCTAATAATTGAGCTAACAGGGGCCAAAGTTTGAAATCCAAAGCTCATATATTTTCTCCTTCATATAGTCTTCCCTTCTCTCCCCACTTAATATGCCCTCCCTCTTCCCCCAACACCCAAATCATTTTGTATTTACTTTGTATATGTAGCCTGGGTTTCAAGCCTGGAACATTTTGCATGAGACTCTCCTAATTGGTGAAAAGAATAATGTCTCTCTTCAAAAGAGCAATCTAAATCTCATCTATAGGAAAATTCCCTGATATCTCTAGGGATACAAACTGGAAATAAGGGACATGTTGAGACCTCAGATTCTCTACATGGTTGCTACTTTCCAGAGTGTTTTTATCTAGTTATTATTTTCTGTCTCCAAGAATCTCTCCAAAAAGAATCTAAGAAAGTCTGGAACCACGTGTAATCTCTGTTTCGAAGGAATCAAGAACAATATTTCTCCTTGCCAGAGCTCTTTTATGGTACACAGGTATATAGGATCTAGTCATTCTCTTGATCAATTAAGAGAGTTACACAAAATGCTCAAGGCTTGAAATCCAGGTTTTACACACACACACACACACACACACACACACACACACACACATAAAATATATATATATACACATTGTGTACATATATATATATATAAATTGTGTACATATATATGTATGTGTATATATATATATATATACATATATATGTCTATATATATATATATATATATATAGACATATATATGTCTATAAGGCTCCATAAGAAAAGTCAGTCCCTTCTGAATCACTGTTTTGCTGTGGCAGATGGATTTACATAGTTCAATGAAACTATGAGTTATGCCGTTGGGAATAGCTGTGGGAAGTCTGATAAAAGATGATCCACTGGAGAATGAAATGGCAAACCAGTCCAGTATATTTTGCCAAGAAAACCCCATGGACAGTAATAAAATGTTAAAAAAAAAATACAATCTTGGAAATTGAATCCCTCAGATTGTAAGAGCCTGCTATGCTCTGGTCCATGGTATCAGACAGTCCAACATGACTGAATTATTGGAAGAAAAAGAGAAGCTAAAAAAGGTTTCTTCTTCTAAAGGAAGGGGGCACAATTAGCCAAAATGTTACAGGCTGAAGCAAGTGAGAGAACTGGAGTACTCTGAGAAGTCCAGGTGTTTTGAGGGAAGCTGTGATTTCATGCACATGTCTCAATGCTACACAGGGGAATGAATTCCAGAAGTGGTTTTCGGTACTTGATCCTTACTATCTAAGAATTGTTGATGGGGACAAGTACTATGATCATGGGGCTCTGAATCCAAGGTGACTGCAGATGAGAGTATTAATGAATCACTGCCTCCGCATATAAAACTGAGGAAGGTCAGCGTTGATTTGAACAAATGACTTTTTTCCCCATGTTCTGTCTCTGGGTCTCTGTACTGTTATTGATTCTATATGGAGGCCATTTCACAATTTTAGTTATGAACTGTTGGAACAGTTATAGTGTTCTAACTTTGGACTGACAATTGACATTCACCTTTCTATTATCTCAATCCATTAAGCATTTGCTGAGAGCCTCAGCATTGTGTATCTGAATTACATCCATTGGCCCAGAGAACCTAACCTGATTCCTTGTTCTCCTTGTATTCAATACCTCAGAGAGGAATATTATAAGTCTACTGCAAGTACACAAGACTAAATGACTCTTCCAGATTCCCAAGAACCATTAAATTCTTGAAGCATGAAAATCTAATTCTACCAATAATAAAACAGAGACAGCAAAGTATAGTGGATAGAGAGCCAATCTCAGTAAGAAAGAGCTTTCCCTTCACCAACCCTCCACTAGTGACTAATCTGTACTGACATAAGAGCTAGTTGTTAAATGTCTGTTGTGAACATTTATACCTCAGAAATCCTCAAATATTATAAATCAGGGCCTAGTTTACTGTTTTATTGATCATCTATACTTATGAAAGGATTTGGGAAAAATATT
Organism: Myrmecobius fasciatus; assembly: GCA_023553655.1. NCBI lineage: Eukaryota > Metazoa > Chordata > Mammalia > Dasyuromorphia > Myrmecobiidae > Myrmecobius > Myrmecobius fasciatus. The sequence continues at coordinate 257,487 of JAJPUD010000726.1, forward strand.
AGTAATGCAGATTTTACTTAAAAGTGTATTATAGGCACATTTTTTTCCCTCTGCAAAGCTGACTGTTAAACATTTACCCTAAAAGGCATTGCCTCTGACCAATAATGCCTGCACCACCAATGGAAAGTCCCTTAAATTCTCAGTGTCCCCAAGTAATTCTCTAAGACAATAAGAACAGGTAATCTACATTGATAAAAGAAGCTTTCTCATTGGGAGTTTTTCAAATCAATGAAATTACAAGTCTATTCTAAATAACAACAACAACAATGATAATAATAACCCAGGAGTTACTAGCAAGTTGTGCATATATATGAGAGCTTTTATTCTGGCCGTATATTTGCTTTATTGCTTAATCACAATGCTTATATGTTATTATGCAGGATGATCAAACTGCAGCTTGGTTCTCTATAAAGGAGGGTTTTTTGAGAAGGAATAGGATGATATCAGACAGAGGTGTGCTAAAGACCCCAGAAGTTTAAATTTTCATTGTATTTACACCTCAGAAATCAGCAAACAGCAAAAATCAAGAGTTTGACTTAATTGTTTTGTGGATTTTCTAGACTTAATATGGACCATGGGACCACAAAGAGTAAGATCAACTGAACATAACAACAAAAATGATAGAGAAAATGTTATTGATGCAGATAAGACTTCAAAGTGTAAGTGTATATTTTTTTTCCTTCAGAGAGCAGGTTGTTAAATACTTACAAGCACAACCCTGACATCATGCTAAAGGACCAAAGACATTAGGTATGGACATATTGAACTAATCAGAGTGTATCAATTAGCCTCAAAGATGTTGAAAGCACTTGACTAAAAAGTATTAGGGGATTAGAAATACTCTGAACTAAAGTAGACCAGAGTACCTTAGAGATGCTCATTCATTCTCTAAACATCTCAGGGTGGGCTGAGCAAGGCTAAGAATATGCCCTCTCCTTTCCTCTCTTTTCCTTTTCTCTCCTTTCTTGTCTTTTCTTCTCCTTTCCTCTCCTCTCCTCTCTGTTCTTTTCTTTTCTTCCCTTCTCTCTATTTTTTTCTTTTTTCTCTGTTTTTTCCTTTCCTCTCCTTTCCTCTTTTCTTCTCCTTTTCTTTCCTCTCCTCTCTATTCTTCTCCTCTCCTCTGCTCTCTGTTCTGCTCCTTTCCTCTCCTTTACTGTTTTTTCTTCTTCTTTCATCTCTGTTCTTTTCTTTTCTTCTCCTTTCTTCTCTTTTCTTCTCCTTTCCTCTCTTCGTTGACTTCTTGGGTTATGGCCAGACACAATGACACATGCCTTACTAATGAGAGATTGTGAGGAAGACTAGTTAACTGCAAGTAGCCAAAAGGAAAATGCCCTCACAATGACATGAGGTGGAAGTTTTGCCGATAGTTGATGTCATTTGCTGATGTGTTTCCAGTGGTTTCCTTAGAAGAAATCTGTCCATAATCACTTGTACAAAGGCAGAGAATGCCCTGAGGTTAGAAAAGGCCTCTATCCACAGCTGAAACTGATGAGGATATTTGGCAACAACCCAAAATACTTGGTTTCCTGTCTTCTCAAAGTCCTGACCTCCAGTATTTAAGGAACCAATAACTTTTTTTTTCATTTCTCAAGTTATTTTTCTCATGCAACCCTTTGGCAGCTGTTTGCCAGCTCAGCATTCAAACTAATTTGTAACAGCAAATGGGGTTAACGTGTGTTTACCCAGGTCTGAGAGATTAACATAAGACATAAATACACATTTTATGCAACAAGACAAGGTATCCTGCATATCCATCTGTCACATGAATTGTAAAAGCAAGAGATTTAAGAAGTCCTGTGTCTGTTTGCTTAAAGTTGCTCAGTTTCCCGCATTTGCTTTTCATTTTATTTTTTAAAAAAATCTGCTAAGACGCTGTTTTTGTTTTTATTTTCCAAAACACATGCAATATAGTTTCCCTATCTGTGGATCATATGAGCACAGATTTCAGAGACTTTTCCTCTCATATTCCAAGAACATATATTTTATAGAATTCCATGAAGTTTAATAAATCACGCTAGTGTATTAGATATATTACTCTGTTCTATATCCTTTGGACTGTATTCTTTTCAGGAATGGAAAACTCTATCCACAGAGAGGAAAAGAAAGCCAGAAAATAGAGTTTAAAGAAGCCACCTCTTGGTAACCAGAAACATACCAAATCCTTCAGATTCTAAAAATTAGCAAATGCTAAACCAGTACTGTTAGACAGATTTTTTTTCCTTAGGCAGTTGGGGTTAAGTGACTTTCGAAGAGTCACACAGCTAGGAAGTATTAGGAGTCTGAGGCAGGATTTGAACTCAGAGGATCTGTGTTCTATCCACCACACCATCAAACTGCTCCCTGTTAAACATTTCTATCTCCCAATAAGGAATATCAAATTCATTGCACAGGGGAAAAGATGAACTTTATTTCACTGGACTACATAAGGTTCAAGTCCCTTATTGACAATTATATTAGATTAGACAAGTATAGTCATCTTGCCACAGAGGAAATTCCCAGAAAACATTTTAACAGGAAAATGCCTTCACTCAGAAAGCTTCTCTAGGAACGTCCACTTCACAGGTAGCTGATTCTTGCTTTTTGAGCTGCATAACACTTTCCTACTTCAACAATCTATTCAGATATTGTAATCTGGATCCAGCTTAAGCATTCTTTTGCCTGAATGTATTTACTGATGGCCAAATATAACTTCCTGTTTCTATGAGGGGAGGGGGGAAAGACTGGAACAATATAGTAAAAAAAAAAAAAAAAGGATCGTACAGCTTCTTAGATATCAAAGAGTTCTCACAAAACCACAGTTTGATGAGTTAAGTGTAAATGAATCAGAAACTTATGGCTCACATTTCCCTGAAAACACACATGGATTTAAAAATGAATAAAAAAATGTTTTCAACACAACACTTTTGGTAGTTGGCCAAGCAGTGTTTAAAGGAAAATAATTCAACACTTTCAGCGGACCAAAAGGGATTTGCCTGTGCCTACACAAGGGGAGTATGTGTAACTGTGTTTGAATGGTCCCATAGACCATAGGATTTTCCACATTCTGGAATTCATGTCCTATTACTAAAACCACTATAAGCATGAAAGCACGTAGTTGTTCTCAACTCAGTCATCTTTTAATGGCGTGAGGCATTCTTTAAAGAGTAAAAGCCGTCAGACAACAATTAAAAGGAAAAAACTGAACTTAATGTCCAATTCTCCAACTTTAATAATGTTAACAGCACCAAAATCTTCCTGTCCTTTTGCTATCATTAAAAAATTCTTCATCTTCAAATTAACAGAATAGAGTCAGATTATTGGGTGATAATTTCTATGATTATCCCTAAAAAACTGAAGGGAGAAAAAACAGCTCACTAGGGAAATAAAGAAGCATGACAAATTCAGAAGTTACCAGCCCAGGAAGCCCTTTACCTTGTAACAAGTTATGGTTTTGAAAAAGTCATTATATCAATATTGTAAAGATAAATAACTTTGAAAGACTCAGGGATTCCAATCAACACAATGATCAATAATAATACCAAAGTCTCAACATGTTTCATCATATCCCCACCCCCAAAAAATGTCAATTTTCACTTTGGGGGTGGGGGTGGAAATGGCTAGTGTGAAGATTTGTTTTGCTTGATACTGTATTTTTTCATGTCATTTTTCTTGCTTTTTCAGTATGGAAAATGGAAGGAGGGAGGGAATTCAGAACTGAAAATAAAATTAAATTGAAATTACCAAAAAGAAAAGAAGTAAGCAAGGAAAGAAACAATGAAGGAAGGAAGGAAGGAAGGAAGGAAGGAAGGAAGGAAGGAAGGAAGGAAGGAAGGAAGGAAGGAAGGAAGGAAGGAAGGAGATGAATAAAAAAAAGAAAAAGAAAAATCAGAAAAGCATGGGAAGATTAGTGTGAATTAATGTGGAATGAAATAAGAAAGACAGAAACAGCAATTTGCACAATAATAACAATAATATTAAGAGATCATTAAGAGAAGGTCAAACTGAATAACTTGAAAAACCAATATTGGCCCTAAAGAACAGATAATGAAACTATTTTACTTCCTCTTGGCAAGAAAGTGGAAGGTTACTTAGGCAGAATGTGATATAAAATCCAAAAGCATATATGAAACATAATTTTTAAATGAAAAAGAAAAAGCTGCAAAATGTACATTAAATTTGCTCAGGTGATAAGAGAGATTTATATTCTTAACTGATGTCATGATGCCTAGGTTTTTAGAGAAATTATCACAAATATGATTTTGAATAAACTACAAATTATAAATCAAAATTATGCAGTATATAAAGCTTTCTAAAATGTATTTTAATTCAACTGGTGCAAAAACTAACCAACCCTATAAAATTGTATTTAATTAGGTTCATTTCAGAAATTTCAGAGAGAAGATGTGCACAGGGGGATGCTGTAGATTCAAGAGGCAATACACCAAAGAAAATCTCTTGGGGGAATAACTCTAAAAGACAGAAGAATAAACCATGAGTCATCTAGGAAGCAAATGGACAAAAATCTTCATAAAAAGGGGGCTATATCTTAGGATAGGAAATAAAAAGATTCCAGCAGAGGGGACTGTGCAGGTTTGAGGAAGGCCATCCAAGGTCCTCTGCTGTAAGAAGAGAGACCTTGTGCACCAAAGCAGATCACCAAGAAGCATGACAAAGTGAAGTAGTCTCAAGGCTGCCCATTGTAAGCTATGATAAAGTAGAGTGCTGCATGGAATCAGAATCAGGAGAAATCTAGGCTCTACTATCACTAAGTCATTTTAATTCTTTTAAGCCTCAGTTTCCTCATCTGTAAAAATACTTATAGCACTTACCTCCCAAGACTGCTGTAAAGATTAAATGTATTTATAATGGAACCTGTATGCTTTTCTCATGGATTAAATCTCTCAGAAGGCTTTGCAACAGAGTACAGGTCAGAAAGGGGCACATATGGGACAAGGCAATGGAAGATGAAGAAAGAAATGCAAAGTAGGAGGAGGAACCCCACTTGGATCAATCTTTTCCCAAGAGGCAGGGAAGAGAAGTGGCTGGTGTCTCCCCTCCTGTGGCAGAGAGCCAGGATGAGCTGGATCCTTGTGTGAGCTAAGGTCCTAGCTGGGTGAGCTGAGCAAGCGAAACAAAGAAGTTCTATGCAGAGTTAATGGAAGCAGCAATCAAGATTTCTTCAAGCATTCAAGGCATGGGGACAACTCTAGGAAAATCATCCCAACCACTCTTTTCCCTGCTCTTCATTTACTGAAGTCTACCTTTCCCCTGCTTTTTATTTAAGTTCCCTAACCTGTCCTAAACATCAGCCTTCATTTGAGGTATTCCACATCTCAGAAGGGAGCAAGTGGCACAGTAAATGGAGCATCAGTTCTGCAGTCAGGGAAATCTGAGCTCAAATCTGGACTCAGAAACACACTAGCTGTATAATCCTCAGCAAGTCATTTAACCCTGTTTGCCTCAGTTTCCTCATTTGTAAAATGAGCTAGCAAAGGACATTAAAAATCATTCCAGTATCTTTTCCAAGAAAACTCCAAATGGGGTAAAAAAAAAAGTTGAAAACAACTAAAACAGCTGAACAACAACAATATCTCAAGAGACAACCCAGGAATATGTAGCCATGTTAGGATATATCTGGGAAGGTATAATAAGATTTACTTGCATGCTTTTCTCGTGGATTACATTCTCAGAAACATTCCTCTTTGGAAGGAGGATAACAGAAGTATAGAGAAGGGGAAGGTGTTTTATAAATATTGTCTCACATGAACCTCACAAGTATGAAAGATAGTGCTATTTATTAGTATCAGTTTTATTAGTATCAATTTTACAATCAAGGAGACTGAAGTAGGCAGCACTTAAGCAACTTGCTCAGTAAGTGTTCAAAGTAGATTTGAACTCAGATCTTCCTAGCAACAGGTCTAGCATTCTATCCACTACACCAACTATGTGTGTCTATACACACATAATATAGATACAGCTATGGCAGAGAGCAAGATTTGTTGTTGCTGTTATCATTGTTGTTGTTGTTGTTGTTGAGGCAATTTGGGTTAAGTGACTTGCCCAGGGTCACACAGCTAGGAAGTGTTAAGTGTCTGAGAACAGATTTGAACTCAGGTCCTCCTGACTTCAGGGCTGGTGCTCTATACACTGAGCCACCTAGCTGCCCCTAGAGCAAGATTATTAATAAGAAGTTCAGGATCCCCTAAGTACATATGTCAAATGCTTTGCAAACCTGGAAATGCCATAAAAATGTCAGCTATTATTATGAAGCAATGATGTGGGTATAATTGGCAGAACACTGCAAATATGAATGTCAAAGGCTGACTGTATTCCTGGAGACATGCTTTGAGATTTTCACTCTTGGAGCCAGTTAGCATTTTCATATAAGGATTAGTCTCATCTTGAATGCCTAGGGAAACAGCTGCATGGATAGTGACTGGGATTTTAGCTTAGGGAAGAAAAGTAAAGAGTTTCCACTTTAGATCTAGGGTTCATTAGCAGACATCCACAGAGATGTTCACAACCTTCTCATTTATACAAAGCCAATAAGAAGTTTCATCATGGGATGTGAAGAAGAATTTAAAAGAAGATAGGAATTTTGGCTCAGTGGACAGAAAGAAGAAAGTTGTTTCAAATGATGTCTAGAAGAATGCTTTGAGATAGAATGTAAAGAGGAACATTTGGGGGCAAGGAGAAATTATGACCAGGTAGAGAGATAAAGAATGAAAAGCATGAATATCAGAAAAACCAACTAGTAAACAAACAAAAAATCTCTGCATAAAAGAAGAGTAATTTTGAGTTTGAGAGAAAAGTATAACACTAAACCATGGTTCAATTTTTTTTGAGGGGGAGGAGATTGAGAAGGCACAGAATTGGAAGAAAAGACCAAGTAACATCATTACACACAAGTACAGAAATAACTGTAAGTGTTTTTCAGAATGAATTTGAGTTTATTAAATAAAACAGGTGATGGGTAATAACAGTGGTTGGTTGTCACTAATGATGAGGAAAGATAATGACAATGTAATGAGTATTTTTGTAAAAGCTTGGGCAACAGTGAACCAAAGACAAGAAGAGGAATGGATGTTTGCTACATCTTCCCCTTAGCTTTATCTAACTCCACTCTGTCCTAAATGGAGCAGGAGCATTGCCAGGAATATGGTGCAAGAGAAAAGAAAAGCAAGAACAGGAAAGGTAGGACCAAGGAGCACCATAAGAGATCCAGGAATCCAAATATGGAAGAATGGAACTATAAAAATGAAGTGGAATATGAGGGTCAAAAAAAAGAAAAGAAACATGAGGAAGATGCAGATAAGAAGTCATCCAGGTTTATGCTCTGTCAAAGCACTTCCAGAGTCCTGTGGACAGTTCTCATTTAAGAAAGAGTGTCCAGAGAGGAGCAACTTGGGGAGGGAAGAGTCTCAAATTCATACCATACCATATACAGGAGGGATGCTTAGCCTTCTAGATAAGAGAAGACTTGGAGGGTCTATGATGGCTGTCTTTAAGTATTTGAACATTTATCATGTAGAAAAGGCATTAGATTTATTCTATAGGGCTTCAGAGGGCACAGTGTGAAAGTTGAAAAAAGGCAAATTTTAAGAAACTTTCTAATAACTAGAGCTGCACACAGAATGAGCAGCCTCAGGAGGTAGTGGTCTTCAAGTAAAGGCTTAATTGCCACTTGCCAGGTATTTTGTTAGGAAGATTCTTATCCATGTATGGATTGGAGCAGACTAAATAGTAAGTTCATTTCAACTCTAAAATTCTACATCTTGGGGATTCTATCTTTTTCCTAGAACTCCCAGAGTTAGAAAGACTTTAGAGATCATTCAGCCCTCTCATTTTACTGATAAGTGAGACATGCCTAAAGTGATGCAATGACAGGCTAAATGTGGAACTCAAGACTCTTTACTCCAAGTCTAGGGCACCTCTTTAACTTCTTTTGTCCATTCACGTAGTGATCTTGCCATAGCTTCAATCAGGAGTATCACAGTCCTTAGGTAACATTGCAATTGCAAAAACCTACTCTATAGCTCTAGAGTCAACTTTTTGTTATAAAGTACTTTTACTTTATCCCTAATGATGTCCCTTTTCTGCCATGTCCTATGAAACCAGAAGAACCATCTGATGATTTTGTGTGAACCCAGAAGCACCTAATTTCTTAGGATATGGCCATTTGAGATTTTTTTAAATGTGTGTATGTATACATACATATATACATATATGTGTGTATGTTATATATGTGTATCTGTGTTATATAGATATCTATACACATATACTCACATATATATGTACATAAAAATATATGTGAATAAAGAAGTATATGATAGATGTGAGAAATCTTGACTCTCAGCCATCAGTATAGTCAGTAGAAAAAATATCTCATTTGCCAAGGAGTTAGTGGTTGTTCCTCATTCTTAGAAAGAACCAAAATGACATCACTTTATTAAAGTCAAGTTGCAGTAGGTCCTATTGTGGGTGATCAGACCAACACAAGCTTGGAATGCTTGGGCACAAATAGTCTACGTGAACATTTGAGGTGGATTGTCTAACACCATGCAACTCACTTTTCTTTTTAACTACTTTAATTCTGCTTTGCTCATAGTGCACAGGACCTTCTCTGATAAGGGCACACCATGCTAGGTGGTCCTAAACCAGAGTGTCTCCTGTCACATAATCAATTCCAAAATTCTTTTTTTTTTTGCTTTTTTTCCTGAGGCAATCGGGGTTAAGTGACTTGCCCAGGGTCACACAGCTAGGAAATGTTAAGTGTCTGAGATCAAATTTGAACTCAGGTCCTCCTGACTTCAGGGCTGGTGCTCTATCCACTGTGCCACATAGCTGCCCCAATTCCAAAATTCTTCAGAGAGACCTTGAGAGTGTCCTTGTATCACTTTTTCTGACCACCACATAAGTACCTACCCTATGTGTTCTCCACTTGCGAAGGGAATGAAAGAATGAATGAAGCAAATATTCATTACTATGTGATAATCTCTGTGCTAAGCCCTGAGTACATGAATGGAAAACTAAAGCAGTCCCTGCCCTCAAGGAGCTTACCTACTAATGGAGGGTACAACACATAAGAAAGACTTCAGCCACAAGTCAGTTGGAAAGGTCCCATAGTCCTTATAGAGTCCAGTGGCAAAACAATTATTTATTTTTGTCATTTCCACTGATAAAATTATATCAATGTCATAAATACAATGTCTTCTATTATTACATATGCTTTCTTGAAATGAAAATTTATTGTTACATATTTTGAATCCACCCAGATGTTCTTCTGCTAGGCACATGACAATATTTTTTTTTCTTTTTCTGTCTTTGTTTTCTTATTTTGGTTTTTTTTTTGCATTTAAGTTCTAAATAAATACATTAATAAAATTAAATCGAATCATATCAGTTTCAATATTGAACTACTTGGCAGTGCCAAGGACTTTGGTGATGAGAAATGTCTTTTCTGGGTCTTCATTACCTATGTCTATATCACCTGTAAGAGCAGCTGCCAGGCTGTATCTCTATTACTTACAAGGATGATAACTGACAACACTGGGCTGGAAATATTGCTAGCCCCTAGGCTACTGTCTTCATCGGGGCCTGAGCAGAGGTGGTGGTCTAGGTCTTGGTGGTGGTTTGACCTGCCTAGCACATTCTGTCTTTCCTTTGAGGTGCATTACTACTTCAGCTAGGCTGGCCTTGCATCCCTGGAAGAAAAAGTAAAGACAATCAGAAAGTTGCACAAGTACCAGGAGCAGTCTGAATTGAAAAGATGAGAAACATGAGAAGAAATGATCCACTTTGGTTCACACTTTCACACAGATGTCAGAGAATTAGGGAAAGCCACCAAAATGACAGTTTGCTGATTTTATTTCTTCCTGTATGGAATATAAGCAGACGTGTTGGCCAACATCCTATGATGGGGGAAGGAGAGGAAACACCATTTCTTTTTGCTGTGGAATCTCAGTTCTTGGACTCCCTGTTGGCATTTTGTTCCAGCTTTGAAAGAAATAGGCAAACTAAAGGGTAAAATTGAACTGCTATCCAGCTTTCCAAGTTGATTATTCATTGGATTCCACAATGGTTTATGGCAGCTGCCCTATCATCACAAGTGCAGATAAATAAACTGGAATTTTAAGTGCCAAAAGGAATTAGGTACCAGGGAGCAGGAAATTAGAACTCCTCTCTCTTTGGAAAACTACATTATGAATCTGTACTGTCTAATCATTTTCTGTTAAACTTGTCGGTAAAAGAGCATACTGAATGTAGACAGTGTCAAGACTACTTTTGGTTCCCAAAAGCTTTTCTTAAATGGTTAAGGCTGTTACATTCTTACTCTCCTAAAGATCAGTCAAACAAATGTACACACACACATGCATGCATTTCCTAACATATGTAAGGCTTCTTTCTTTCCTTTTTTTTTTAATGTTGAGCTGAGATGGGAAAAAACCCATTCAGATCTTATGCAAATCATAGCTTAGATTTTCCTTTAATGTCATTTACCTCAAAACATATGAGATGGGGGTTAATAATCAAGGGGAAAAGAGACACAAGAACAAAGAAAGTGAAGGTAAAAAACCATCAACATCTTTAACTATTCACATTGGCCAGGAGATAGGTTTGACTCTCTCTTTTGCTCCATATAGTGGGACTCATTATTGAAATCTGGATGGTTTCCATAGAGACAACCAAAGAATGCCTGTTCTTTCACCTGCTTTGGGGAAGAGCATAATCTCCAAGGCCAAGATTCCAGGCACATTTTAGGAAGGATACTGGAAAAAGAAGAGAGTGTCCAAACCACACTAAGATCAATTAAAGGAAATTGGGATAATTGACCTGGAGAAGGGAAACCTTGGTGGGGAGAGGGGAGGACATAATTATCTTCCTTTTATTACTTGAACAACTGTGAATTAAAAAAAAAAGAAAGGTTGGATTTTTTTGGCCTGTTCCAAAAAGAGCAAAACCAGAAATGGTGAGTAGAAATTATGAGAGCAAATTAAGGTTGATATTTAAAAGGAAAAATTTCCCAACAATCAGAGATCCCCAAAAGTAGAATGGGCTAGTATTGGAGAAAGTGAACTTTTTCTTATTGGAAGAATTCAAGCTAAGGGTGAATATTTGTCAAGAATGTCATAAAAGAGATTTCCCTTTAAGCTACAAGTTGGAAAGACCTAACCTGAAAAGGCCAAGATCTCCCACTGCATCTAGGACCATCTCTGGCTATTCTGATCTAGGTCACTCCAATGACTGCAGAGTAGAGTGATGACTTTGCACAGTCCAGCTTCACTTAAATCCAATTTATTTAATGCCAGTAGTCCTCTTCAAGAAGAAAGGACAAACAACAATAGGTTGGACTAAATGACCTCTGGGATTCTATATTTGGGTGTTTAAGGAACTGTTTTAATAATTAGTTTTGCAAAGTACCATTTCTACCTCTAAATGGCTTAGACTATTTAACATGATCATTCAGATGGGTGGAAGCCTTAAATAGACTCAGAGATATTGATCTAGATGGTCTAAGAATCTTTTTATAACAATCTCAATAAAATCGATCAAAAACATTTATTAAGTACCTACTGCATGTAAGATACTATCTTGAGAAACTACATTCCAGGAAGGAATGGGGGAAGTGACAATTGCAGAAATAGTCTCAAGGAAAGTGACAGCAGAGTAAGGGAAACATCCATTGGTAGCAAATACAGGCAAATGTTTAAAGTAGGGGACCACATAGAGAAAAAATGTTTGGTAAAATAAAGAGAGAAAGTGACATTGCTATTATTACATTGTCTGTTACTCTCCCAACTGTTTTTCCTTCCCTCCCAAGACTTGTACAGGTGATTGAGTGCTCTGTCATAATGAGCTACAGCAAATCTGCACACCTGGACAGGTGCCGTGTGTGCAAGTCAGCAACAACAATTATTGCCTCATCCCCTGTTAGAGCAAAGCCATCTTGCATCAAGAATAAAGGGGAGGGGGGAGGAAGGGGAGACACCAAGCAACAAAACTATTTCCTTTCAAAAAGAACTTGCTGAAAGCTTTGCTTGAGATCAGATTAGGCCTAGCTATATTGATGAGTGACAACTCACGACATCTTTATTATTTGGGTCCTGATACTTCCTTTCTATAACCTCAAAGTCACCTTTCAATAACTGATGTTTTTTGTCCCCAAGGATCCCCTGTGTTCACTTGCTACACATTAATCTGGACCTAAAGCCTCTGAGATCCATAAAGGCTGATGCCTTACAATTGTATGTTTAGTCCTAGGTGGGAGGTCTGAATGTTTAAATGGGGGGAAGCAGAAAGCCTGCCTGAAGAAACAGAGCCCACCCACAAGTGGGAAAAGACAATTATGAACCTTGCATGTGACAATAGAAAACAGCCTTGTTGCTTTTTCTACTGGGGTTTGTTTCTTGGGAACTTTGGTACAAATAATACTCTAAAGGGAATAACCTTTCACCACCAAAAACTGTCTCTGTAATCCTTTGGCATTATTTAAACCCCAAGGAAGGATGAGGAATAACAAAGGATTTATAGCTAAAGGTGACCAGATGAGACAATTTTCCCAGAATGGTCCTGGTCTCAGAAGTCCTGTACCAGCTAAGCAAGAATACTAAGAAAAAGAGTAGACAAACTCCATTCTGAAGCCAAAGCATGAAGATGGAGACAAATTGGGAAATAGCTCATTAGCAGGGGGAGATAAAATTGCAGACAAGGAGCTACTTCAGAAGTGATTCCCAGACCTTAAAAGTCACTATCATTTAGAACCCTAATCCCTGGAAAAGGCAACCCCTTCAGCTTAATCATTTGATGTCAGAGAAACATTTTAGACAAGGGAGGTTCCTAAGTCTCCCTTTAAAGTTACAAAACACAGGCTAAGGGTCATGAGGCAGGGGAAACGAGTTCTTCAGTCAATTCTCACCTTTTCCCCAATCCTATCCTCCCCTTCTTATCAAATCACTTTATTATATAGGGTTTACAAAATGATCCCATGTGCATTATTTCATTTAATTCTCACCATCATCCTAAGAAATAGGCCCTTTAGAAATGAAGATGATGAGACTCAGAGTTTATCTGAAGTCACCAGTTCATATAATCATGCTAGGACTAGAACCCAGATCTGCTGACTCCTATCCATTATATTTTTATTTCATTATACTATGCAGTTAGAAAAGAGAGGACCAAACTTAACAGAGTCAGAGAAATTATTATTTAACCCTAAAGGGATGCTTTTCTTCCTGTACTTACAGGTTTAGTCCTCCTTTACAAAGTGGCAACTGATTATGCCAAATGATGGGCAGTTTTGTAACACAGATGAAATAAAATTGGGAGAAGACTTACATCATGTTTGCACATGACCAAAACCTCAACTTGACCCAGAATCTTCAGAGCTGAGAAGGATATTGCATTAACCTCATGAGCCCCTACCTAGACCTCTAATTATACTAGCTCCACAATCCTAAGGGATGCCGCCACTCATTTAAAATTGTCTGGCCATTGTCTGCCAAAGAGATGTTTAGAGGAGTCCAGAGCAGCCTAAATATTTGGCAAAGGTTTTAAAGAAATAGTGCAACTACAGCTGTGAGCCTACATAGTCCCCATTGCCAACATGGCCTAGGCCATTTCAGGGTGGGAATGGCTCTTAACAAAGCCAAAAGTTCTAAATTTGAAGATATCATATCCTAGGAACATGACTTGCTGTATAGATTTCAGACTCTAAGACATTAGACTTACTCAGTGTGAGAGGATTTTGTAAATGTAGTTGCTTCTTCAACATGGAGGATTGTAATTTCTCCATTCTACTCACCTATATATTTAAAATACACATACACACACACAAACTCTATCAGCTATTAGTGAACTTTCTGATTATGAGAAATGTCTTATCATCTGTTACTCATTTACCCTCCCTTTCACTTTCATTGTGATAAATTCCAAAAGGTATTGAATATCAATTGCCATTGAAGATTATCTAGAATAGGGATTCTTAGCCTTATTTTGTATGATAGACCCCTTTGGCAATTGGGTGAAACCTATGAAACCTCTTCTCAGAATAACATTTTAAATGCATAAAATGAAATATCTAGGATTACAAAGGAAACCAATTACATAGAAATTATATTGAATTAGAATTATATTGAAATAATTATAAAAATATTTTTAAGAAACAAATTCCCAGACCCCAAATTAAGAACATTTGAGGAGACCATAATATGTGCTCATAACAAAACAAAAAACATATGATAATCTGCTTATTCATTTAACAAATATTTGTTATGCAGCTATTATGTATGTATAATGTACTATTCAAGGTTCTAGGGTAGAAAAACAAATATAGCATAGTTCATGCCCTCAAAAACTTTATATTTTAAATAAATAAATTTTTAAAAGTTTATGCTTTAGAAGCAATATAAAATAAAAATAAATAAATATATTATAATTTACAATCCAATTCAATATGTGCCTCTATTTCCTGATACATGGGCATAAGCTTTTAGTCCATTGCTCAAAAGTCTACAATGACTAAATAGAGACCAAATTCCTTAGAGAAACTTTGACCCCAAAGGCAAAATTTCGAAAGTTCAATTCAATAACTCCTAGGAGTCAGACACAGTGCTAGGGACGCTAAAAGGCAAAAAGGAAACAGTCTTTGCCTTCTTGGAGCTTATTATTTTGTAGACAGAGGCTACTGGGAGACAGTTTGAATACAGATCAATAATTACAAAATGTATACAGGGAAAGCTCAGGGATCAGGATAAGCCTAGTGTAGGAGGTAGGTTTTGAGCTGAGCCAAAAGAAAAAAAAAAAAAAGGATTCTAAGAGACAGAGGTAAGAAGGGACTCCATTCCAGGCATTGAGAGAACAGTCTTAGGTCCTCAAATCCTCTTTTTAAAACAGATTCAGTTGTGTCACTGAGAGACTCTCATACATTCTTGAATGATGTGGATCCAGAGACCTTGAGGCTGTTGCAAAATCCACCTTTTCAGGTAAAAGGAATAAATCAGGACAGGGCTAATTGAAGGAATTATTCAGCTGGGGTGAAGCTTTAGGATAGAAAGTGGAATGAAGGATAACATCTAGTAACTTATTATGTGAACTAATTATTCTTGCTAACTAAAATATAAATTTAATTATTCCTATGCAGTCTAAAAAAAAACCTTTTTCCTTCTTTGCCTCACATTACTCCAGGCCATGTATCAATGCTCTAGACAACTTGCCCTATGCCATCACTTTGCTTCAAACTATTCCTTTAATCTGGAGAATTTTTCCTTCTCTTTCTCTATCCATCTTTCAAGACCCAGGTTAGCCCCCTCTTGTGATCTCATAGCATTTTATACTTACCTCAAAAATAACATTCTAATTTGTTATTTTATATGTACATTAAATGAATAAATGAGTGAATGAATAAAAAATTATTAAGTGCTTCCTGTATGGCAATTACTGGTACTGCAAATCCAACTGGCTCTCAAAGCTTGCTTTCTAACAGACGGAAATGGCATATAACAGAGAATAGAAACTAAGGAAAAAGTATTTTATTCAAGTGGAAGGACAAAGAGCAGGTGCAGTGTCATCATAGGAAAGAAGATGATGGGAAATCCTAATTGTGGGGCTGAGCCAAGCTAGATTTATTGAGCTCTCACCTCTCAGAAAAGTTTGGCTCCAAAACAGGAGCTGAAAGTCCCTTTGGGAGAATACAGTATGAATAGAAGGGTGGTATGTCAGGAAGATGACAATGAAGATATATGTATTTTTTCTCTTATTGGATTTTAAAACGTTTGAGGGCAAGGACCAGGACACATTTATTTTATTTCCCTCCCAGTGTCAAGGAGAATAGAAGACATCTGCTGATATAAATTCATTAACAAATCAGTGTGCATATGAAGAGTAAAGAGTAAAAAAGTGCCATGAAATTAAATGAATTAGAGTTCACTACTGGCTAAAAGATTAATAAAGGCTTCATAAATGAGCTGGTATGAGCTACACTTTTATCATCTAGAATGTAAGCTTCTTAAAGGCAGGCCTGGATTGTGCCTTTGTGTCTCCAGTGACTAACACAAAGCCTTAAAAGCAGCAGGCATTTTTGTTAAATTGAATTGAATGTTCTAATATTGACAAAAACATGTTTCTAACTGTCAAAGCCTGATTTTTAGAGGCGAGTACCCTTTGTAGCTTTGAAAAGGACATAGTACAGTAATTCAGAACTGAGGGTCGCACAGCTACAAAACGTGGATAGCAATAGTTTAGGATGTCTCCTGAGCTAGAGACTAGCATACACTCACAAATTCTAAAGAAAAAGTTATGTCAAAATAAAATAATAGATTAAAAAATAATTAGCCAACATGAAATATAGAGTACACAAAGAACAATCTTCAAGATAAAATCTAACGAATTGTTTTCATTATAGATTCAGCATTATTTTCCAATGACAAAGAACAATTACTTATCCCCTTGACTGATCTAGCTCGTAATTCCGGGACCCACCTGCCTGCCCTAGGCACCTAAACTTGGGTGGTGATTGGGGAAGTAGATAGAATTTATAGGTGTGAGCTGGTATGCTTTAAAAAAGCAAAGAACCCATGCCCATATTCTTATCATCATCTATAAGACCACAGAAGTTGGCAGTGAACAAGAGCAACTTTTCAAATATTTTCTTCTTCCTTCTCAACACATAGGGTCAACAGATAAAATACACCAAAAAAAAAAAAAAAAAACCCAAAAACCAACAACATTTTTCTTTCCCAATTCTTTCAAATGATACACTAAGGAAACAGGGCAGAGCAAATTTGTGTTTTTCCCATAGGCCTTCATAGTTTTTACTACTATCAAGTTGTTGAAGGTCTATATGGATACTATACTTACCTATTTATTTATATGCTGGTTTCCTCATTAAAATGCAAACTCATTAAAGGATAAGGAATGTTTTTAGCCTTCCTTTGGATTTCAGTATTTGATAAGTGTTTTACTAAATACTTTTGTTTAATTGATTGATTGAAGAGTAGAAAGAGGAGCATCAGCCCAACTGAACTGAGAAAAAGAAGGAACTCCAGTTGCTAAAAAGTATATACCATTTTTACTTAGTAGTAGTCAGGATATTTGCCAGACACATGTGCATATACATACACATACATGCACACTCACACACACACACATACCATTATTACAAATCCCTACCCTTCTAGAGCTCTGACAGCCAGTTGGTTATGTTGTTAATATCTAATTAGATATAGAGTTAGTTAAAGAGTATTCTAGGGTTTACTCTGTTTCCTCATTTGTAAAATGAACTGGAGAAGGAAATTTCAAACCATTCCAATGTCTTTGCCAAGAAAATCCCAAATGAAGTCATGAAGAGTTGGACAACTAAAAAAAACTAAACAACAAAAGGAGTATACTAAACACATCTATTTTTTTAAAATGTACCATATGCAGATCTCCCCAAAAGTGTATCTAACATATATAACCCACCTCCACAATCTGCCTGACTCAATCTTTTTCCAAGTTCCACATCTTATAGTTCCCAACCTTGTGTAAGTATCCAGAGGACAGAAACCAGTCTAATTTTTGTCTTTGTGTTTTTACTATCTGATATGATGTTGCCATATTATTCTCCTTCCCTGAGCCTCAGTTTCCTCATCTGTAAAATAAAGAGGTTATACAAGATGACCTCTAAGTTCCCTTTCAGCTCAAAACCTAGAAATCTATGGATTGATTTGAAAGAGTATTTACATAGTTGTATGCCTATTCAGATAACTTTACATCCATCTTTACATATTTAATAGTTTGAGCAACAATGACATCAACATGCATATTCCTTCTAGATCTCATGTTTATATAGAACTAGGCATTCTTGTTTTGTGTGACTTTCACCCATGCCTTCCTATATATCCTCCAACATGGTAGGGGATTTTCTTTATGTCTCAACATTATGCAGATGATAATGCAGCTCTTGGGCTAGTCATTGATTACCCTTATTTTCTTTATATAACCAGTCCACTTCTTATCATAGATGTTTTTGGTTTTGATTTGTTTGTTTTTTACAGTCTCTAATCCCATTTCTTGTAGGCAATTCATCATTTGTAATACATTATAACCTCTCCCACAATTTTTCCATTGCCCTTTGGGCGATCCACAATTTTTATTCTTGTTGATCTACATATAATATATACAAATATGATTCTTAAACCTTTTGGTTCAGAGAAACAACTGTTAACAGCACTATTACCTCCTTGTTAGTCTGGCTACAATCCAACATATGAACTGAATTAAACACATAATCTGTACTTGGGTTGAGCAGCTGGGGCTACAACTCTGAGGGCAGCTCTAGCCTCTAGTGTCACACTTTTGCCTAAATTAAGACTTTTCCTCTCTGAATAACAAATCCTGTCAAATTCAAGGACTGTGTAAATTCATTTAGAAGTACAAATTTTGAGTAAAGTAAATCAAATGAGCTAAAATCCTTGGCCTTCAGAATCTACAGGCTAACCATCACATGCAATCCAATTGTGAATAACCCCAAAGTGGGAGAAGATCCAACGAAGGACGAAATTTAATGTGATTATCTATTTATTATATTATGCTAACTCTCAAAGCAATTAAAAAGTTTTCCCCTAGTCTCTTTCCCTGTGTTCTAGAAGAAGAAGAAGACTGGAAGAAATAGTCACACTGCATTTTTCCTATCAAATCTGCTAAAAAGGGAAGAAGGTTCCTGATGTTTATGACAGGGGAATCTCCCACTCTTTGTTTTAAGGAAAAGTTTAAACAAAATGATCACCCACTCTGGGGCTTTAAACACAGTTCAAACAGAACAAAGTTCCCTTGCCAAGGTTTAAGCCAAATTTCCTCTGTCCAGATGGCTTCCTCAGCCAGGCCAAAGCAAAAAAGAACCAAGACACTCAATCCTGCAGGCTTTTAATGCTCTTGCTTGATTATTGCTAATGATCCCCAGCTGTACTAGCTCCCTAGTTCCTTAACCTCTCTCTCTTCTGGGCCATAGATGCCTTTATCTCTTAGAGGGGGAAAGAGAGTATTCAAGTTGGATTTTTCCCCAGAGCATCAGGAATCCCCCATTGGGGACACAATAAAAACTCAGATGCTCTTCAGAGAGATGACAGAGTCATTTTCAGTATTTAATTTGTCCAGATGCAAGGAAATGTCACTATATATGGCAGGCTAATAAATTGGATGACTTGCCTATAACATGCATAAAACAGGATATATACCATCCACATTCTACCTGTGAGGATTTAGAAAATCTCCATTTGCTAGTTCACTTGATAATTCACAAAGGATAGGTAGCTCTACATATTTCGTTCAGCCTCAGCTACTTGGGGCAAAGAGGAGGCATTAATTCCTGGGTATGGATGGAGAACTCTCCCCTTTTCTCTCCCTCATTTGTGCTCACTTGTCCTGCTTTCTCTGCCCTCAAACTTACTTACCTTTGACCTGTATATGATGCAAGTATCCTTCTTCCAATTCATGTACTAGTTTCATGTTTCTCTTCTGCTTTCTGTATTTCCTGTACATGTGTCTGGCTAAGACTTTAAGCCCTTTTAAAAAAAAATCAGGGAACAGGTCTATTAGAATCCTGTTTTTATTACCACTAGCCCAGGGATGATCATACATAATTAGAGACTTTGAAATCACTTTTCCATGATATTTTTCAATTAAGTTGAATAATACCACTTACTAGTGTCCTAGAGTCTAAGTTATAGGTGACTAGACAATTTTAGTGGTCAAATGGGTAATTCTTACTATATAGTATGAGTCTCCTATCCCTGGTATCACATGACCAGCAGGCACATTGGATTTAGTTAGAAATCAAAAGAATTCATTTGAGATCTTTAGTTTCTTTTGGTCCAAACTGTATTTTAACAATAACAATTTGTGTTTCTGTAGCATTTTTTAGAGCTTATAGTGTGCTTTATCTCATTTGAGTCTTAGAATAATTCTGTGAAGCAGATGTCATTATTATCATTACTACAGATGAGGAAACTGAGGTTGAACAGTTTAGTGAATTAGCTGTGATCACATAGATAATAATTACATAAGACAGAATTTGAACCAAGTTTCCCTGGTGTCAACTCCAGCTCACTATATATGAAAACACATTATCTCCTGAAAAAAAATATTTTTCAGATTATATTATTGGAAAGTGTGTTTAGGGTCCTTAGTTCAGCTAATTATCATGATGTTAATTAGGTCAAGGGCACATGTTCAAGGTTGATAACAAATTTTCTTCACACCAGCCATCTAGTCCATCAAGGGAATTATGTATTGGTTTCTTCTTGGAAGTATCACCTTGGAAATCATGCTCCTTGGTTGAACACAAAATAGCAAGTATCAGCACAAATTGTTACTGGTATAAGTGAAGTTAGGTAATTCCCTAGGGCTAGACAAGAGTTAAAAAGCAATGACAGGGGCAGCTAGGTGGTATAATAGATAGAGCACTAGCCCTGAAGTCAGGAGCATCTGAGTTCAAATGTGAACACTGACATTTAACACTTCCAAGCTGTATGATCCTGGGCAAGTCACTTAACCCCAATTACCTCAAAAAAAAAAAAAAAGCAATGATAGAGTCTAAAGCAGAGGTTTATAACATCCCCTCCCCAAGTACTTCATGAATAGATTTCAGGGTATCTATTAACTTGGAATTTTTAATATTTTAATAACTGTTTTTCAGTATAATTTGCTTCCTTTGTAATGCTATTTTTTCATTTTATGTACTAAAAACCATTATGGTGAGAAAAGATCTTTAGAGTCCACCAAACTGCCAAAGGATTCCATAACACACAGGGTTAAGAACCATTATCCTAATCCTTGCCTAATGAGAGCACTCTGTGATCTTTCCTATCCTCCTTGTATTTTTCTGTAGTGTACAGGTCCACTGGCTTAATCTTGTCTACTTTGATTTATTTGTTGAAAAAACATATGCTCGAACCAGGAGATCATTATACACGGCAACAACAATACTATATGATGATCAAGAAAATTTCCTTAAGTGGAGCCTAAAAGTACCTTTTAGCAACTTGTACCCATCGTTTCAGGTTCTGTTCTCTGGAGACAAGCAGAACAAGACTAATCCCTCTTGCCTTTGACAACTCTTCAAATGCTGCAAGACAGTTGTAATAGAAATCTCAGGGCAGGGCAAGCCCATGGAGCCCAACCTGTATTTGAAAATCCCCTCTACAAAAGATTTGAAATTTGGTAAATCAACCTTCACTGAAGACTTTTAATGAAAGAAATACACTGCCTCCTCATGAAGTCCATTTCACATTCTAATTCTTAGGAAATTTATCCCTACTTTTTGTAGGTCTTCTTTTGGTCTCCTTGGATTGATCAGAGGATAAAATAGATTTAAAGCTGGAAGGTATCTTTCAGGTCAATAAATTCAAACCCCTCATTTTATAGATGAGACAACTAAGGACCAGAGAGGTTAACTGAGTTCCCCAAATTATCATGCTATTTACTACTATCAAACTCAGGTTCTCTAAGTCCAAGTACAGTGAGTCTCACAAGTAATAAGAGGTGTTGTTAGTGGGAGTTATAAAACTGCTGCTTCTTACCTTAGATTCCCCGCAGATGGACATTCTGTGACTTTCTAACATCTCATTGAAATTTAATTCCTCTTTAATATTATAGAACCCACATTTAACTGCCCATTCATATGCCAACCTGTTTTTATTTTGTTTATGCCCTATAAATCAAGGAACTTGCCCAAAGACACAGAGACAGTAAAAATTCATATGCCAGCCTTGGAATTCCAAATAAAATGGGTTTTCTTTTACATTGGCCTGCCTCTGTGATCTAGCTTGTATGTCTGTATCATCCTCCTTGAAATGATAAAATGGCATTCTTACCACATTTGTAGTGGTCAGCAGACAAATGGAAACTTCTATGTGGTGTCTCCCCTATTAAACTGTAAACTCCTTGAGAGTGGGGACTGGTTTTTGTCTTACTTTGAATCCCCAGTATTTAGCACAGTGCCTGGCACATAGTAGACACTTAAAAATATTTATTGAATGGATTGATGATCCCCTAGATGAGGGAGACTTCACAAATGGAAAACACCATCTACTACTTCTAGAGGATGAAGCCCACATTCACCCAGTATAGGTACTTAGGTACTACCACTTACTTAGGTACTACCTGAAGCATTCTGATATAGAATAAAGTATATATCATAGATCTAGAGCTGTAATGGACTGCATAAGCCACATAATTCAACTCTTTCATTTTTCAGATGAGGAAACTGAGGGAGAATGGTGTAGTAATTTGCCCAACTTCCGAGGTACCACTTGAACCTAGGTCCTTGACTATGGTATCAGTCCTGAAGCTCATGCCAAAAACAGGAGATTCCCCCTTCCTGAATGTCTTAAAAATCATCATATAGAAAAGTACTGGAATATTACTATGCCATAAGAAATAATGAATGTGAGGAAAAACAGATATATTGAAGAGATGACATGAACTGATGTAAAGAAAAACATTCTAGGAAAATGATATACACAAGAACCACAACAGTGTGAGCTTAAAAAAAAGAATAACCACCATAGAATCATTAAACATTAATGTGGCAAAATTACCAAGAATAAGCTTAGAATCAGAAGATTGTCTCTCCCAACTCTTTTGCAGAGGTAGAGGCTCTATAGGTGTGAAACATGGGACACGTCAGACTTTTCCAAATACAGATAGTTTTTCTCTGAACAGTTTTTCTGAATTGTCTATTCTTCCTCTTCTTTTTCCTTTTTGTAAAAAAAATTGTCATAAAGGTTGGCCTTCTGAGAAAGAGCAGTGAGAGGGATGCAGAGGGAAATGTAGATTATTTTAGGTTGAAACAGAAGATATTGATTTAAAAAATAACTTAAAAAAAACCTTTTTGTTTACAATCCTAAATCTCACAGGACATGAGGCAAATAACCCCTGCAACTTGCATTTCAGAAGCCATCCTCCTCAAATCATTATATTTGTCATGATTTACTACTTACAAAGGGGTGGATTTCACGTAACTCCAAATGGCTGATACACAATTTCTAAAAGGCTCTGGGCTGGGTAGAAGATTACACAATGAAAGTGGAAAACCCACTGGAGCTTTACCCCCTGCAACACCTCCTAAGTACACATAACAACTGGGGAAAACAATGTTTCCCTCATCTCTAAGATCTACTTCCCAATCTCTCTTCAAGCTTTCAACATCACTTATCTTTAAGAGTGGCTCTATATCTTAAGGCAGAAGAGCTTAATGGAGTTTTAATTCAATTGATGTATATTATATGTGTCATTTTCTTTGAAGGTAAAATGGCATTCCCACTGGTGGAGTTTCCCAGCTGGGAAGCCTCCCTCGCTTAGGGAGCCAGAAGTTTCCATTTGTCTGTTGATCACTAGGAAAATCTGTACTCTATTCAAAACCAAAAAAAGAAAAAGCACTAGTATTAAGTTTTTGTGAATATAAATAAAACATTATGTAATGATGGACCAACAATAGTAATAGCTTTTGTAGTACAAAATAAAACTCCAGAAGTTGTAGGCTGGGACAGATGGCAAAAGCAATACTCTCAAATCAGAAACAGCCTTTCTGTAGATATGACTATAGTAAAAACAAGGCTGACTGACACTCCTGGAGAAAATTCCTTTAGACCTTTCTCAATTGATTAGCAGGAGATCTGCCTTTCTGAGTCATAACAAACACAAAAATCAAATAAGAGAGATACGGAGAGAGAAAGGGAGAGAGAGAAAACGGGAGGGAGGGAGGAAGAGAAGGAAAGGAAGAGAGAGAGAATGAGTGTGTGTGTGAGAGAGAAAAGAAGGAAAAGGAGGAGGAAGAAGAGAAGGAAAAGGAGAAGGAAAAAAGAGGAAGAGAAGGAGAAGGAGGAGGAGGAGGAGAGAGGGAGGCAGAGGAATCCAGAATACAAAACCAGAGAGATTCAGGGAGGAGGGAGGAGGGAGGAGATAAGGGAAGACAGGGAATGAGGGAAAAAGAAAGGGATTCAAAGCAGGGATCCAGGAGACAAAAACAGAAATTCAGAGAAAGGGAAGTAGGAAGGGAAAGATACAAAGAGACACAGAGAGACAGAGATGGGGAGACACAGACATAAAGACACAGAAGGAAAGAAGGCAGAGAGAAAGAGAATCAGAAAAAAAAAAACAGAGATGAAGAGTATATATTTTGATCCATTTCATTTTCAGGCTCAGGCAAGCTATTATGTGTTCTGTCCAGATCAGCTAGCCTGATGAGTTGCCATTCTCACAAACAATAGCAGAGACCCCCTTTTGCAATAATCAAAGCATACCACCACCCAAATCTGAAACAAACATTTCCATGAGCAGTTCTTGTTTCACAAAGAAAAACGGGGAGGGGTACATACATGTTCCGTATCTATGTGCTGTGCTAGCATCTTTACAGGCAGCTCTCAATAGCTAAGAGCCAAAAACATGAAAGGAAGATGGGGAACAAGACCTGATATCCATTCCAAGGCTCTCTAGAACCATAAGTCTTCCTTGCTCTAATTCTTATCTGCCCTGTTCTTCAGACACCAATATTATCAATCTTCCAGTTTGGCCAAAACAAATGGACTTCCTTGTGTCTGATGGTAAAGATAAGAAGTCTATTTGAGGTTTTCTCCCCTTCTCACCCCAACTTCCCAAGGTCTTATCTCTTTGCATTGCAGGTGTCAAGTCTTGGTAAGCAATAACCACCATTTCAAGATGGATTGCTTTTTCATTATCAGTTGTACCACCAAATGATAGTGGATGCCTCATTAAGGGCAGCTAGGTGGCTCAGTGGATAGAATGCTGGACTTGGAAGCAAGAAGATCTGAATTTGAATCCTGCCTTAGATATTTACTATGTGACCTGCTTAAATTACTTAAACTTTCCCAGCTTCCATTTCTTCATCTATAAAATGAGAAGCTTGGACCTGAAAACCTGTTTCCTTCTAGTTACCGATTCTACGATTTTTTTTTTTTTTTTTGCTTTTTGCTGAGGCAATTGGGGTTAAGTGACTTGCCCAGGGTCACACAGCTAGGAAGTGTCTGAGACCAGATTTGAACTCAGGTCCTCCTGACTTCAGGGCTGGTGCTCTAACCACTGCGCCACCTAGCTGCCCCGATTCTACGATCTTTTAAAGCCAACTTGGTTCCACATGGAAGGAGAGGTTAGGTAGTAACAGGGGTAACATTAGTTCCAAGATCTCAATTCTGAATGAACAATATAAGAAACACAGAGGCATGGAAAAGTGGATGGCACAAATGCATGTGGAGCTTGACTGGATATGTGAGGGTCAAATGAGGATACCAGAGAAAGATAGAGACAGAAACAGAGAGAGAGAAGCAGAGACACCTAGAGAGAAAGAGACAGACGGAGAGAAAGGTGCAGGAGGAAGAGTAACTTAAATACCAATACTAGAGCTGAAAATACCTGACACCTTCAACTCAATCTTTGCCTCAGGCTTTCTTAGTTACTTGAATTATGTGTGTTGCTCTCCAAGTCCCTGGATCTGTGTGTGGTCCCCTGGTTATCACAGAGGAGGATACTGTTAGTTTGACCCCTGAAAGCTGCCCTTTTCAGGAAAATTAATGAACATAGGATCCTTTGGAGTGCATCTATGTTACTTAGCAATCCAAAGTTGGGATATAAAAAAGAAGATGAAGGAAAGGATTACAGACTAGAGAGGGAAAGGAGTGACTGAAAATGGCAACAATATTAGACAACCAGCTGGGAGTGATCCAGAAAGAAGCAGTATTTGTCCTAAGTCTCTAAAGAGAATAGGATAATAAGCAAGCACATAAAAACGGAAGGAGCATGGGCACCGAGTTTATTTAGAGATGTTTCTCTGACATGTCAATCAAGGAAAGCAATAAAGTGGCAGTATGTACAGTGGATTCCAAATCATATGAAATCAAGAGGATCTAAATTCAAATTCCAGCTTTGTCACATATAACCTCTGTGATCTTGGAGATTCTTTAGGGTCCAGTTCCTCATCAGTAAAATGAGGGAAAAGAGAGAGGCTGTAGAAAATGGCTTTTAAGGTGCTCTAAGATTTTAAGATCTTTCCCCTGAGTTTATAGATCTTGCTATGAATGCCTTCCATTAATTTCTACCATCATACTATCTAAGTAAGTACCATTTTTCAAGTTACAATTAATGTCACATGGCATCAAATTTTAAATGAAATCTGGAAAACTCAATTTTTGTATTTCAAAATCAGGAGCAAAATCTTAAGGATCAAATTCTAATCATTTGCTGTCACTGGCTGGCTTTGTGACCTGTGCAAAATTACTGTTCTATCACTTAGAAAGCATTTTCTTCACAACTAAGTAACATAACTGAGGTCATTAGGATTATCAGAGCTTTGATTTTCCAATGATCCAGGTTTTACAGATGAGGAAACCAAGTCAAAAAGAGATGAAGCAATATTATGCACATTTGTTTCAAAAGCTTCATTTTTTTCTCAATAAAGAAAGGGAGCTAGCAGGGAGAAAAATATAGTTTTTAAATAAAATTTAAATTAAAAAGAGGTTAAGAAACTCACCCAATGTCACACTGCATCAGATCTTAAACTCCTAGTCTTGGGGTGTTTTTTAATTGGATCTATGATTTCATTGAATAAGGAATTCAGGGAGGGAGGGGACTTGTTCTATTGATGAAAATGAGCACCTGCTCTGCAACTTAACCAATGAAAGAGATGTCTGGGATAACTAATAACTTAATGGACTTGCAGAGGGTCACACAGTCAATGGTGGTTAGAGATGCAACGGGTCTCCCTCACTTTCAGGCCAGCTCTCTCCCTCAATAGCACTCTGCTTCTTCTGGGCTCTTTCCATGACACCATGTTGCCTTTCTCTGAACCTTATGGTACCTATCAGGATTTTACTGATATACCTGGAAAGAATTCCTGCCTTACCTACAAAGAGCTCTCCTCCTGAAAAGCCATCATCACCACAACTATTCCTTCCACATCACAGGGCTCAGGTCTGGAAATCTGGAAATTCCATGTACAAAATTTTGGCCCTCCCTACATACCAGAGAATTCTGAATTGGTATTAAAAGACAAGATATGTTGATATTATACAATACCATACATACATTTTAAGCATTTCTGAGTTTCTAAACTTTTTCTATGTTGCCTGCTGGCATGTCCTCTGTAACTTCCACAAAACTCCCCTAAAATTTCCACTTAAGTTCTTACACTGACCAGTAAGATGTCAAAACCATGATGGGGAAAGTCATATTGTGAAAGGGATAACTATATATGAGTTTGATTTCTTTTTAATCAAGTGAGAGCACACATCTGCACACTGTAGGTGATTATTGAGTACTCACTTGCAAATCTGGCCCCACAAATTGGAGAGTAAGCTTCACCTGACAAATTCTGGAGTGGTCTGATTTATATTGCTGTGGCCAAACTCCTAATTTATCCAGAGTTGTCTTAAGAATTTGAAGAGATGCCAGTCATTCCAGGGTGATTATGGAGATGGGTTTGTTCATTTTCTTATCTTTAAGAGACTTAAAAGTACATATTGGGAAACCTAAAGAGCTTAAAAAAGATCCATTCACATCACTTCCTCTGGTTGTTCTAAATTACTTTCATCTGAAAGTTATCCCAAATTTTAAGTGAAAACAGTTTAGTAATGACAAGGAGAAAAAGGTCTCTTGTGACCCTTTGGTAACTGAACTTTCCAAAACAAACTAAACCAAGAAGAGGCAGGATAAGCCAAAAGCAAAAGAAAGAAACTTCTGCATTTAAGCCTTTTTGATATATTTGGAACTAGCGTCTCTGAGGTTGGCAGGCTGGTACAATGGGAAGAACTTGACTTTAAGATTCTTAAGACCTGTGTACCTGGGGTAAACTGCTTGCCCTCTCAAATCCTATTTCCTCATCTATACTAAATTACATTTATAAATTTATTTTGTCTGTCTTAATAATGCCTATGTTTATAGGCCACTTTGAAGTTGGCAAGCCTCATATATTATCTCATTTATTATTATCTATCTTCATCTTCTATGGGTGATATAATCAAGTAACAAGTATTTATTAACTGCCTTTTATGTGCTAAGCATTGTGCTAGGACATGAGATAAAAAGACAAAGATGAAACAATCTCTGACTTCAAAGAACTAGAAGACTTCTCTTCTACCCCCTGATTTTTGTGCTGGCTTCTCTTTCCCCTTTTTGGTTTGTCTTACTTTCTTGGAATTCTCCAATGTAAGAGGAACATTTTAACTTTTTGTCTACTTCTTTCTTGAGTCCTTTCTTCTATAGAAAGGGTGGGAACCTTTTTTTTCTGCCAAGGGCCATTTGGATATTTATTACATCATTCTTGGTCTATACAAAATTATCAACTTACAGAACTCAATCAGTGAGAGGTTGTTATCCCAAGCTTTCAACTCATCATCACCTGCAGTTGCCTTAGTAAATGATTTTCAGAACTTTATATGGCCCACAGGCCTGACATTCTCCACCTCCTGCTCTAGAGAGATCAGCTCCCATTAATTCTTTAAAATTCTTTTATAATTTCTTTAGGTTGTATTGTTGGTAGAGTTGTAAATTGATCCAGATATTCTGGAGAACAATTTGGAACTTTGACCAGAGGGCTATAAAACTGCAAACTCAATGATCCAACAATACCATAGCTAGAGGGACTCTAGCAGAAGCAGACAGATTCACATGAACTGATGCAGAGTGAAGTGAGCAAAACCAGGAGAGCACTGTACACAGTAATAACAATATTGTAAAGTGATCAAGCGTCAGTGACTTAGCTATTTTCAACAATACAATGATCCAAGACAATTACAAAAGACACATGAAAAATGTTACTGCTCTACAAAGAACTGGTGCAGCTAAATACAGACTGAAGCATACTATTTTTTCCTTCCCTCCTTCTTTCCCTCTACCTCTCCCTTTCTCTCTCCCTCCTTCCATCTCCCCTCCCACTGTCTCTCTGTCTCTGTCTCTCTCTCTCTCTGTGTCTTTCTGGTTTGAGTTTTCTTCTACAAGATGACTCCTATAGAAATGTTTTACATAATTGTATATATGTAATGTATATCAGATGGCTTATTCCAGGGAGGAAGAGATACAATTTGAAACTCAAAACTTTTTCTTAAAAAAAGTTTTGAGTTTTTCTTTAAAAAGAATGCTAAAAATTTGGATTTTGTGTAATTGGGGGGGAAATAAAATATTATTTAACAATGTAAAAATTCTTTTAAAATTTCATTAACCAGAAAGGTGTGGTGGTAGAGAATTAGATCTTAGATTCAAATCCCTGCTGGATGAAGTCCTGACCCTGGCATGTCTTTAGTATTGTACAATAATAGGCAAATCACTTAACCTGTTCTCTGGAGAGAATGTAAAGACAAGCTGACATTGCCATTTTACAGATGAAGAAACTGAGATATTGAGATGTCAAATGACTTCTCAAAGGTCACAAAAGAATTAAGTTAGAGCCAGGATTCAAAACCAGAAACTATGATTCCAGATGCAACAACGCCTTTTCTATGCTCCAGGGTAGAGAACCTTTCTAAGACCATTCCAAGTAAATTGTTGATCTGTATCAGTGAAGGAAGTTACCCTGACATATGAATGAAACCACTCCTCTCAAAAATTCTTTTGGATTTAATACTCAATTTCTTCCAAAAGAATTAGGGATGACTTGAAATGTAAACATAACAGAAAATGTATTTAACATAACGCAACATAAGACAACTATAAACTCTAAAAATAGAAGAAACGCCATTTAAAGGAAGTTTTAGCAGCAGATGATACTGAGTATTTAAGAGAAAGTCTATATAGGTATATATACGCCGCATAAAAGGGCCTGAGCTGGCATCAGATCCTATTGTGAAATATTTTGTGCTGTGCCTACAAGAAGTCTTTATTGAAGAGTCAGCCTTTTCTTCCTCATCCTCTCCTTCCCTACTTCCCCCTACCACTCACACATCCAGAGAACTATAGAAGAGCTCAAAGCAGACCAGGGTAGTTGGAGATTGGAAGGGAGAGACAGAGGGGAAGGCAAAAGGAAATCTGTATATCCCCATAATCTTTTCCCCTGGAAATGTTAATTATGCACATGGCCTAACACATGGAGCTAGAAAAAAAAAGTAGTATATTACATACATATTTTATATACATACAATCCCAGAAAGAATTCCTGGACTCCAGAGTTCTGGGCCCCAAACATGGGGAAACAATGGCACAATCTTTTATGCTAAAAGATTATTGCCATGAATAGAGAACAGAATCATGTGGCCAAGTATTGGGAGCTCCTGAAAGTCAGCCCTTATGAATGATTGTCAAGAGGATCTTGACTGAAAAAATCCAGCACTTAACCTTGAAGGTGTAGGAAAAAGAAGCATAACAAAGGATTTCAAATATAGAGTTTGCCCTTTCTGCTACCAGGACTTATTTGGAAGGTGTAATTCCATTAGGAAAGGGAGTTAGCTCTTTAGAAATCCAAAATTTGTTTCTTTTCAGTGGGGGTTCAATCCAATTTCACAAAACTGTAAGGCCAGAAGTCTATATACGGTATATTCTTGGGAAGATTATTCCCAATTTATCCTAAATATAGCATTTTTATATTTAGCTGTTTGCATGTTACTTCCCCCTTAGACTGGAAACTCCTTGAAAACAGGGACTGAGTTTTGCCTTTCTTTGTATCTCCAGTACTTATCACAGTGCCTGACACATAATTGCTTACTAAATATTTATTGACTGACTGAAGATGAAACAAACCAGAGAGTGAGGCTAAGACATCAACTGTTAATGGACCACTAAAAGTACTTTCTGTTAATTTACATTTCATGTGAAATTAAATAAAGGCTATCTTGTTACCTTGACTGCTTTCATGGAAAATGAAAATCTTTTTACAAATGTCTGTGTAGACTTAGACATAAAATATTTTCTGAGGTTCCCAAAGGAAATGTTTGATAAGAACAAAGTGAATCAGATATATGATTAGAAGGGAATTAGCCTCTCCAAGATCAAAACTGGTGTATTTCAAACCAGAATTTGAGAGTGCAAACAGTTTATACAAGAAATCAGAAAATTTATAAGCCTTAGGTGATATTATTTTTAGCTCTGGGAATTTTTTCAGAAATTTTTGAAAATCCATTTTCAATGGAAATACTTTCATGTGATAATTGATTTAGGCATTGAAGGGAAAGGGTACTGGCCCTTGAGAATAGAATTTAGAATATAACCTCTGTCCAAAAACCTATTGGTATAAAATGCTCTCCTCCTTGGTGCAGGTGAATGTCCTGCCTTGAATGAGGCCTAAATCCCTGCTTCCCCTCCTGGTAGGAATTAAAGTCTCCCTTGAAGAAGGAGAAACAACTAGAGAGATGTATATTCTGCCTCCTTCAAACCACATAACAATATCCAATTTTTTAAAGTTTTTTTTTAATTTTCAAAACACATGTATAGATAGTTTTCAACATTCACCCTTGCAAAACCTTGTGTTTCAATTTTTTTTCTTCCTACCTTCCCTTCACCCCTTCCCCTAGATGGCAAGTAATCCAATATATAATATTCAATATTACAGGCAGGGAATCCCTTTGCAATATATGGATTTCATTATACATATAAGGCCTTCTCATTACACAATAAGTTATACTAAGGCACATTATGCTTAGTATGAGGAAAAGCATCCTAACAATTAGGTCTATCCAAAAATGGAAGACACTATCTCAAGAGGGAATGGGTTAACCATTGCTGTATTTCTTCCCAAAAAGCCAAACTAACACTAGTCAAGAATACTTACTGTAGAGGGGATTCTTCTTCAGATATAGAGGGTTTTACTATGATCTCTTTTATTTCTAAGATTTTGGGATTCTGAGGTTTTTGAGGAGACAGGGGTTATTCTATAACATTTTTAGAAATAAAATCAAGAATATCTTTTGCTTCTTTTTTTCTCATACAGATTAAATTAAATTTCTCTATATTCAACATAAGCATTAAAAATCAAATTTTGGGTCTTTCTGTGTCTGAAAGCAGAAAGTTTTCCTGCCTTCTTGATCTGCTATCTCATCAATACTAGTAGCTTCACCTTATACTTTGATGTTATTATATAAGACATGTCTGCCTCTAAAAATGCATGAACCAACCCTTACCAGTACAGAATTTTCCATCCTTGGAGTCATCATCACATTGTTTCTTAATGTCAAAAAGCCTCAGAGCTTTAGCTTGAATGAGGGCCAAATTCAAAGGCACACAGTGATGAGTTTGATCCTGAATCAACAAAATCAAAATTCTTTCCAATTGAGACACAAGTCCTGCATGTGGATTGCAGCCCTCATTAAGAAAACTGCCTTTCTTTTTTATCAGATATTTTAAAGGATTTAATGTGATCCTTAACTATAAAATAATGAATCTGGTTGATGTTGTTTTCCTTTTACAAATGTACCAAGATTTATGCTTCCAATGAAAATTATAATTTAAAATCAGCATTGTGTTTAAAAACATTTAAGGAACTTCTCTCTTGGAATAGTCTTAGAATCAATTACCAGTCATATGAGAATTGCTGTGACAGTCCCAAAACAAACAAACTAACTAACAAAGCAAAACCTACCTAGATCCTATGGACCCCTCTAAGATCTGGAAGGCTCATTTGTGCCAGCTGCCTTTTCTATGCACCCTGCAATGCCAACTCTTTCTGCTCTTTTCTGGAAACTTTCATATCCCATGCATATAGTCCCTGTTTGTTTTAGCTAGATTTCTCAGGGCTCTGACATTAGCTAATATCTAGTTTCTTTCAGATGAAACACTAACAAGATTCATCTGAGAAAGATCCTAATCCACACAGACCCACTTTTCACCCAATAAAGCCCATGACTTTAGAGTATCTTAGGGAGCTGCCCTGGAGTGAAAGTGATTTTGGCATTCCTATGCCCATCTACTCTTGTGGAAGTAAGGAAGTTCAAGAGGAATTTTTCCAAAGGTTCTATCTTTCTAGATTCAGTCCCAACTCTGACACTTCCTGATCCTTGGACTTTTCTTAATTTCTTAATCTTTCTGGGCTTCTATTACCTCATCTGGAAAATGGAGGTGATAATGACTGTGAAACAAATTTTATGGAATTTTCATGAGGAAAACACTTCTGAAACCTTTAAATACTATTATATGTGAACTTCCCTCTTTATTTTTGCCAGGCATTTCAACCAATAAGCCTGAAGATGCCCAAAGAGTGGTTACACTGGTTTTGATTTGGAGCCAAAAGACTTTAGTGAGGGGAACTGTGGTATCAGACTGAAGCAAAAAGCCAGAAAAAGCTTCATCCACCACACATTAGGAAGTGGCTTGAATGGTAAATGTTCTCCTTTGTGCTGTCTGCTCTAAGCATTTAAAACTTTGAAATCATATCCTGTGTCAGAAGAAGCCTTGGACATCATCTAATTCAAACTTGGATAGAGTTAGGAAGATCTAGGTCCTAAAACCATCCGACACTTACTGGCTATGTGATCCTGGGCAAGTGACTGTTTGCCTCAGTTTCCTCATCTGTAAAATCCGCTGGAGAAGAAAATGGCAAACCACTCCAGTATCTTTGCCAAGAAAACCTCAAATAGGATCACAGAGTCAGACATAGCCAAAAAAAAAAAAAACCTATAACAACAAAAATCCAAATCCCTCTTCCCATTTTATAAATGAGGAAACAAAGACCCAAAGAAATGCTCAGGTAAGTGATTCTAAGCCAATAACAGAAGCTAGAACCTCAGATATAATACTGGACAAGTTGCAGAGTCTCTGTCTGCCTCAATTTCCTCAACTGTAAAACGGGGATAATAATGGCACTTATCTCTCAGAGTTATTGTAAGGATCAGAGGAGTTAATATTCACAAACTGCTTAGCCTGACACATAGTAGGTGCTTTCCTTCTTTGTTACAGTTATCTAAATTGACCAGTCAAGCATCAACCACATAATTATTGATAGGAATTCAATTCAATAAAATCAAGAAACATTTAATAAGCGCCTACCTTTACCTCGTAAAGCATCGAATTAGATGTTGGGAAAAGGAGAGACAGAGACAGAGAGAAGAGAGAGAGACAAAGAGACACAGAGAGACAGAGACAAAGAACGAGGAGGGTAGGGACAGGGACAGGGACAAGGAAGGAGAGAAGGAAACATCATACCAAATGCAATGGCTTGAGTTTTGGTGTAATTTATCATAGGGGCAAAGACATCTCCCTGGATCACTCCAATTGAGATGTTTCTCCAATATGATTCATTAAATCACCCTCTTTGCATCCAGTCATTAAAACATTTCTGAATTATCTATCAATTAATCTATAGTCTTCCACTTTTCCCCTAAGAATTGGATGAGACTGTTAAAAAAAAAAAACTTTACTAAATTCAAGTTATATTGTGTTTCCAGCATTCTCAATCAAATAAAAAAAAATAAAGAAGTTATCCTGGAATATCCTATTGTTGATGAACCCAAAGTAGTCATTAAAAGCCTACTTCCCCTTCTAAATGCTCATAGATCACCACTCTTGTATGTTCTAGAATTTTTTTAAGGATTGAAGTCAGCCTCACTAGCCTGTAATATATGGAACTTACCCTCTGTCTTCTTCTTTTTTTATTTTTTAAATCAAGAAGTTAGCCTTCTCCAGGTCTGGGGTACCTCTCCCATTTTCCACAACTTTTCAACGAAGAGGATTGGTGGCAAGTAACCATATCTATCCATTCTTTCAGTATTTTGGAATATAAATTGTTTAGGCCTGGTGAGGTAAATTAATTAATGGCAACTAGGTTCTTACTTAACAATTCCTCATTTACCTTGGATTTCAATACTCTTTTAACATTTTTATTCTGTCTCAGTTCAAAAGTTATTCTCCTTAAAGAAAAAATGGGGAAAAAATTGAATAGTTAGGCATTTTCTCCACCACCTATCATTATGATCCCACATTAATGAAAAGAACTATCATATCTTTATTCTTTCTCTTGCTCCCAATCTGTTGTTTGAATTCATTGTCAGCTCTAGCTATTTCTTCAGGCTAGTATAGAACATCCCTCATATCATCCCTATGAAACATTTAACTTTAAGAACTATACCCTAATGACATGTCAGAATGAATTAAGTGATCAAGATCACTTCTACAAGATTTGCATTTATTCTCCATTAACTGCCCTTTCTTCCATCTATTATATATGTCTTTTAAAATATCTAATTGGTTGATGTATTCACATCAGATCCACATTGTGAGTTTTCTCTTCCTAATGTATTTCCTCTTGTTGAAATTGTAGTAGTAGAAGTAATAGTAATAGAACCACCAGCAGCAGCAGTAGCAGGAGGAAGAGGAGGAGGAGGAGGAAGAGGAGGAAGAAGAAGAGGAATAAAAACCAACATTTACATAGCACTTTAAGGCTTGCAAGGGAAATATAATTTTATCCTCACAACAACCTTGGAAAGAAGGTGCTATTATTATTTCTATTTTACAGATAAGGAAACAGATAAAAAAGATTTTTTAAATGACTTGCACACAGCTAATAAATGTTAGAGGTCTGGATTCTTGACTTCAGTGCTCTATCCACTATATTACCTAATCATTCTGGACTACCTTTCCATGACAATATCATTTCCATTTTTCTCTGAGTTGAGCTTTATAGAAATGTTCTTGACTATTGATTCCCCACTAGAGTTCCTAGATTTCCTTACCTGTATGTCTTCTCAATATACAGGCCTAATTCACCTATTCCACCCCCTTATATCTATTCAGTTCCTTTTTAATATAATGTATATATCCTTCTGGAGCCATATTCCAATCATGAGTTTCATTCTACCAACTCTCAATGTTGTCTTTGAAGATGAATTTAACTGTTTGCATTAAGCTTTCCGGTTATCAGATTTGTGGCCCGTTCTTAGTAAACTGATATAGAGCCATCTAAGGCCATGAGTTCTCTTATTGAGTTGTTTTCTCCTGTAAATTATTAGCCATCCTAAGATGACAGGAAATGATAACGACAAATGTTGGAGGGGATGTGGGAAAACTGGGACACTGATACATTGTTGGTGGAACTGTGAACGGATCCAACCATTCTGGAGAACAATTTGGAACTATGCTCAAAAAGTTATCAAACTGTGCATCCCCTTTGACCCAGCAGTGTTTCTATTGGGCTTATATCCCAAAGAGATTTTAAAGGAGGAAAAGGGACCCACATGTACAAAAATTTTTGTGGCAGCCCTTTTTGTAGTGGCTAGAAACTGGAAGCTGAATGGACGCCCATCAATTGGAGAATGGCTGAATAAGTCATGGTATATGAATGTTATGGAATATTATTGTTCTGTAAGAAATGACCAGCAGGACGATTTCAGAGAGGCCTGGAGGGACTTGCATGAACTGATGCTAAGTGAAATGAGCAGAACCAGGAGATCATTATACACAGCAACAACAAGACTATATGATGATCAATTCTGAAGGACATGGTTCTCTTCAACAATGATATGATTCAAACCAGTTCCAGTTGTTCAGTGATGAAAAAAGGAGAGGCCTGTGGGAACTGAGGGTGGACCACAACATAACATTTTCACACTTTCTATTGATGTTTCCTTACATTATGTTTTCCTTCTCAGATTTTTTTTCTTATAGATCCAGTTTTTCTTATACAGCAAGATAACTGTATAATTATGTATACACATATTCTATTTGGCAAGTATTTTAACATAATTGACATGTATTAGACTTCCTGCCATCTAGGGGAGGGGTGGGGGAAGGAGGGAAAAAGTTGTAATAGAAAGCTTTGCAAGGGTCAATGATGAAAAATTACCTATGCATATGTTTTGCAAATCAAAAACTTTAATAAAAAATTATTAGTCATCCTAAGTTTTGACATTGGACCTCAAAAAACAAGGGAGATAGATTTTTATACATTAAAAACAATTGATCAAATAAATACCAATTACTTAAAAGAAAGCAATTAACCAGGATAAAATTGGGCAATCTCACTTCCAATTAGAAAAATTAGGGACTTTCTAACTTGTAAGGGAGAAAGCAAATCTGCAATTCCCTGAAATCAGCAAAAGAAGTGTCTCACTCCCCCAAATGTCTGTATTCAAAGGGACATGGAAACAATAACTGATTGACCAATATGAGGCCAGTTTTCAAATAAAGCACATGGGTTGTTTGAGATGTACCAATGTGAAAAAAAACTCCTTACATCAACCTTTCGATATAACTGGGTTTCTAGTCAGCATTATCTGGGTCCTTAGTAGGGTATATCTACCAGCAAGTAGAGGTGGTCCAGCTTCCTAGCCATGCAAGGCTAGGTTCAAACAATGCAATAAGATTTTCACAGTTCCCATAATTGAATACAGTTTCCTCACAAGACAGAAATTGGACTAGATCCATAACTGAATAGAAAGGGAACTGAGCTAGCTCCAGAATTGAGTCACAAGATGGAGTCAGTGTGGTTCACCCCATTCCCACTACCACTTGCTGTTATAGTCCCCTTATTTACAACTATTCTTTTTCCCATGTTTTGCCTAGGGATTAGATTATACAGCTTTTCTTTTTCTTGAGTCAAGAAAACTTTTCTATGTTTAACGTCTTATTATGAGTGCTTGTGGGGATGCTGATAATAATTTTGGAGTTAGTAAAATGAGCCAGAGACTTAATTCTTCAAATATCTCTGGATGGGATTTTAAGAAGTGTAAGGTTCTTAGGTAAGAAAGTACATCTTGAAACAAGGGTTATATTTTCTCCTTTCACTTTCTTTTCTAGAAGACAAACCAACCTATAATATATAGTCATTATTTAGCATTGGCAGAAACAGACATATAGTTGACTCTCTATAGGTCATTGAAAAATTCCCTTTGACCTCTGTACTGGTTGATAGCAAGATAATTCATTCCCTGTCATTCTTTTTGATAGCTCTCATGAACAATTTGAATAACAAGCTTCCTATTGGTCATGATCAAATAGTGAATCCTTAATTACACTATAAGCAAGAACAAATATATAGAAGTTTAAAAAAATGAAAAGTAAGTCTTGTGTGAATTGATTCAAAGAAAACCAGGAAAATAATGTATACAATAAGTTTTGGTTGGTGGTGGTAGTTTTGTTTAGTTTTTTTTTAATTTTAATTTCAGTGATATAGGGAACTTTAGGTAAGAATGCCACCCCCACCAATGCAGATCAACAATAACTATCAAGTTATCTAGGGTACCAAAACGTTAAATGATTTGTCCAGAATCACCCACAGTCAGTGCGATAAGTCTTCCTGACTCCAAGTCTAGCTTTTTATCCATTTTACCCATCCCATAATTACTACAAAATATTAAAAAAAAACTTTAAGAGGCATATTAGTTGCAATCGCCAGCATTGACCCTGGAGAACAGGTGATGAAACACAACTCCTTCCTGGCAATGAAGAAGTAGGGGACTATGGTTTCAGAATTCTGTGTATGTTGTTAGATATGAGCACTTTGTTAGTTTTTCTTAGTTACAAAAGAAGGTTCAATGGAGAATGAGAAGAGGAATGGATATCGAGAAATGGCTATTATTTAAATTTGTAAAAAGGAGTTTTAGAAGAGAGAACAAGCTTTGTCTATTTCTCCAAACCTTGGATGAATAGCTTCTTCCTCTTCAGGAAGAGATCCTTCATTCCAGGTGACAAGTGCCTTAAAATACAGTGACAATCCCCAGTAACTAGGATCTTATGATTTGTTTATTTTTTTTTTCAAACTCCAACTTTCTGGTCAGTAAGGATAGCATACTGATCAGAAGCTTCACTTTGGTTTAGAGCTAGACACTTCTTGTAAATCTACTTAATTTGTGATTGCTAAACTATAACCAATTGGGATCAGATTAGAGACTGTTTTACCAGAAAACTGCCCACAGCTCTTAGGGTTTGGAAGGCCTTACTTCCTTAGCCCTAAGATACTTTCTGTCTCCTATGTAAAGAAAGGGGAAACAAAAAGACATAGGAATAAAACTAATGCTACAGGTGATTTCATTGTTTACCCCTGCCTCACCATATTTCTGCCATTTGTATATATGAGCAATAACAAGCTACCTTACATCCAGATAAGGACATTTCGGTCAGAAGTCACACAAGGGGTAAGTGGTAGAACCAGAATTGGAACTCAAATTGCAAATCCAAAGCTCTTTGCATTTTACCAAGATCTCGTTTAGTTCTTGCGCGCGCGCGCGCGTGTGTGTGTGTGTGTGTGTGTGTGTGTGTGTGTGTGTTTGTGTATTCTCCCCATTTTGAATTGGGAGCTCCTTGAGGCCTGGGGCCCTATCTTGGCAGGATCTGACACTTAGCATCATGCATTGAACATTATCTGTCTTGTTAGTGTTTGCTGAATGAGTTAATTAAAGTAAATTCTTTTCCACTAGCTCTGAATACTTAAAAACTCTATCAGAAGAAAGCACAAACCTATCACGTGGTCATTTGGTTAGGATGGATGTGTTGCTTCCTGTTTCTTAATATTGTTGGAATCCCAGAAAGGCATGAGATCTTTGTTGGAATAAAGTTAGGTTTTTACTCTGTCAGTTGGAGAGTGGGTCAGCCAAACAGGATTTAATCATGTGCCATCCTGGTGAACCAATTAGAAATGATCTCAGTACCAGTCAGCTTCACCTTTATTTTCATGAGAGAAGAATCCGAGAATACTGAAAAAGACAAAGTCATAATCCTACTTTCACAGGAGGACCCTCAAGAAATGATTCTAGTAACTTAAGGATTCCTTTTTTTTTTTTTTTTTTTTTTTTTAGATTCAAAATCACATGCTTTTTAGCAGACTCATGATTCCTAGGCTAATGTGGCTACAATTTGTAGTCCACCCCAGCTTATCCTTCAGAGTAAGTTCAGAGCTGGGCAAAGAATGAAAGTGAAGAATGAAGGTCAATCCACAATTGAAAGAGGACCCACTCCTAATACCTCTTCCACACTCCCAAACCCACAAGAAAACTGCTTTTAAATTCCTCTGGCACTCACATATGTCTCTGAAAGCATCCTTTTTAACCAGTTCTCTTCCAACTGCTTAGACTGCCCCATAAGTCATTCTTGAAAGGCAGCCAAAAGACAACATTTATCAAAGCAGAATAATTACTAAGAGACAGGCTCAGGTTAAGAAACACAAAGATGAAGATATTGGGGGGAGAACTGGTAGACGTAGCATATAGGATGTGGGATTAGAAATACAGGAGAGCCATATTTGTTAAACAAAGGTCAAAAAGAGGAGAAATACATTCAGGTTCTAAACTATACAAATAGTGATATATAACAAGATAAAATTTCCTTCTTGGAGACAGTCCTTCAGAAGGTGAGGATAGAATTTTTATGGGATTAGAGAAACAGAAAGAAGGAAATTGAGTCCCTAAGAGGCTAAGTGCTTTGCCTGAGGTCCATGAAATAACAGCAAAAAGCTAGCTAGCTTCCCTTTCCTAGAATCACAGTATTAGAATTTTAAAGACTTCAGTGATCAAAAAAATGTGTATACTTAATTTTTAACTTTACAGTTTAGGAAACTAAAACCAAATAAGGTTTAGAGACCTGCCCAGGTTGAAAAGGCCTTGAAGCCGTCCATACAGATTGATTACCTCCTGCAATATGACAGAGAAGAAAACCTCAGGATGTTCTCATGCTGGTAAGATGTTCTTCTGATGCTGGTAACCTATAGAAGACACATTGGGAACTGGTTCCTAGTGTCTGCGACAGAGTATATTCAGAATGAAAGTCAGAAGGACAGAGACAGTGCTTGAGCTAAGCAATTGTCAAATCAAATTGTCAAAAACAAGCCCAAAGTTAAGTAGGAACCAACGGTTAAAACAAGTGGTTAAACACAACATTGTAACAGTAAAAGCAGGCTTATGAGATGATCAACTGTGGTGCTCTTGGCTCTTCTCAGCAATGTGGTAATTCAAGACAATTTCAATAGAATTGGGATAAAAATTGCTATCTACATGCAGAAAGAAAACTATGGAAGACTGAATGCAGACGGAAGAATACTATTTTCAAGTTTTTTGTTTGTTTTTTCTTTCTTGTGGATTTTCCTCTTTTGGTCTAATTTATCTTGCAGAACATGACAATATGAAAATATGTTTAAAAGAATTGCACATGTTTAATCTATATCAGATTGCTTGGGGACATAAGAGAAGGACGGGGAAAAATTCAGAACACAAAGCTTACAAAAATGAATATTGAAAACTATCTTTACATGTATTTGGAAAAAATAAAATACTATTGAGGGAAAAAAAGTGGTTAGTTATCATAACAGTGGAAAATGTTCTTTGGGATGTATGTTATGTGTGTGTACATGTGTGTATATATATTTGTGTGTGAAAGTGAGTATAAATTCTAACAAATTCTTAGAAAGGTATGTTTGGGATCCTGAGATATCCCAGGAGTATCTAGGATCCCACTACATCTGGGATTTAGGCAGAGTCTAGTGTTGCAGTAACCCATGTTGTAGAACCCAGAGGCTAAATGCAAATTAGATTCCAGAGACAATCCACTCCCACCTCATCCCAAGGGAAATATTAGCATTCTTAGGACTATAAAAAAAATAGAGTAAAGAAGAAAGGAGGGAAACATGAGGTAACCAGAGCTGAATGAGTGATTACACTGAGATACTATGAAAGTGAATCTGTGTCAGTAAGGAGCAGAGCCAAGATTGAAACTCATGGCTTCTGACTCCAGATCCAGAGCTTTTAACATTATACTCCCCTGCTGCCCTCTCAATATCTTTAATTAGTTTTGATCTTTTTGGAAACTAGATCTTTGGAGACTTTTATGGAAGGACAGGTTCTTACCAAAAAGACTTTGTTATTACAGATTCTTTTCTTCTATAAAGGCAAACCCAGAAATCATCAATTAGCAAATGAGGAATTAGAGAGAATCATCCAGTGAGATAAACGGTCTTCATATTATTACTCTAATGCTTAGAGAGAGAGAGGAGAAGAAGAAGAAGAGAGAAAGAGAGAGAGAGACTTGATTGCAGCCCAGTCCTGGTATTGAGTTTCTTTGATATATAAGGGATAAAATGTCAATTGAACTAGTAGGCCAGTAACTCCTTAGGCTACCCTGATGTTTTCTGATAATTTCTTGTTTCAAAATAAAGAAGG
The DNA here is from genome assembly GCA_023553655.1 of Myrmecobius fasciatus. Lineage (NCBI taxonomy): Eukaryota > Metazoa > Chordata > Mammalia > Dasyuromorphia > Myrmecobiidae > Myrmecobius > Myrmecobius fasciatus. The sequence goes on from JAJPUD010000726.1 coordinate 299,510, forward strand.
ATTCATTTTAGTTTGTTTCCTAAATACCTGAGAGATGCATCTGATGACATTTTTGCTTTGAATTACTTGGAAACAATGACTTTCTTATGATAATAGTTTCTTTAAAAGAATAATATTTAGATGGGGCTTTAGCCAGCAAAGAAAAGTGTGTCTGGTTAATAGTCCAAAAATAAATTGTCCAGTTCCCTTTATAACTTCTGCATTTCTCATACTTTTTTTTTGAGTACTTTTACTACCAAATGGCTTGCTTGAAGGAGGCAATGAATTTTAGGTCACTCTCATTTTTCTTAGTATGACAATGAAATTTTTAAACCTAGAACTAATTGTTATGATTTTATAATACTGCTTTGATAATGATTGCATTATTAAATTGCATGAGAAAGAGCACTAAGTCTAATTGTTCACCATCAATAAGACAGCTAATTTAGAAAAATTAAGATTACCTTCCAGTTGGATTTAGACATACTGCAGGCATAAATGATGAAATGAAGATGTTTAGGGCAAAAGAGTGAGAAGTCATGAAATCATATTTATAAAACTTTCTAAAGTCAGACAAGTTGCTTGTTTTTCTACAAATGAATACATGATGCAAATTTGAATCTGGTTGGAAAATACAATCTTTCTAGATTCAAGTCAGTCTCCTCCTTGTTCCACAAATACAAAATATACACTACTTCTTCCTACTTCTGGGCCTTGGCTTATGTTGTCTGGCATTTTCTCAAAATCCTTTCCAACTTCCTTTTATTTTTTGAAATCCCTGACTATTTCATTCTTGTTAATCATCCTCTTTTTTGAACTTCTACTGCAACTATCATTTGAAGTACAAAATTTAACATTAACTGTGCACTTCTATTACTTATTCTGTATTGCTATAATAGAGGTTCTCTATTGTCTCAAGGATTAACCCTCAGTCTGATTTTTTAAGACCCTCAGCAAGTATATTCCAATCTCCCTTCCCAACTTTTTTTTCACAATATTTACCTTCAAATTTACTACATTCCAACCAATCTTGACTACCTGCCACTCTCTAGTTTGATGTTCCACCTCACACACTATCAGATCAAAAGTTATCTGCCTTGCCTCTAATATATTCCCTTATCTCCCCAATATCTTCCATCTTACACATAAGGTTCAGTCTCAAATGCAACCTCCTTTCTGAAGTCTTGCCTGATGCTCACTCAATATGTCATTAACTCTCTTTCCCTCATCAAATTTCCTATCTAAACCACTTCCACTTCATATCTTCTGATAAAATGGACCAGACTTGGATCAGTTCTCTTGTGGATGGTTGTTTCGTCCAAGCATGGTGGAGTGGTCACTAGGGTGTGCACCCCTGGGTGCCAGCCAACTCCCACCAAAAAGACCTAGTACCTATGGACCTTTCCAACTCACAATGCCACCTGAAAAGAAAATTTACACAGCTACCTCTTACCAGGCTAGACATGTCTATTGTGGGATAGATACTTATTCACCTAAGATCAGGAAAGAACTAATGCAAAAGAGATAGCTCAAAACCCACAGTCAGGTTTGCTTAGACAGAAAATACGCTTTAGATGTCATATATTTGGGCCATCTGGATGTCCAAGTGTGAGATAGGATAAACCAATATCCCTCAGTTCCTCATAGGGTGTGGATTCCAAATAGTCAGGACACAATCCACAGTTAGAAACAAAGAGAACACTGAAGAATCCTTCTCCTTTTCAGTATCCTTTTTGATATTTAAATATGAGCTTTTCCTAATCAGGAGTCAATAAAGATACTGCCTGAATACATTAAGCCTTTTCTGTATGGAACCACCAAAGGCCAAACACAGAGAGTTCATCATTCCCAAGCACCATGCCTTGCACTATAGATGCGCAGTGGATGCTTGTTGAATGTGATAGAACTGAATCCATTTTTATTTTCTTATACACTTATTCAAATGAAGAAACAAAATAGCATCAGTATTAGCAATAACATAAATAACATATTGAGTAAACACAGGTGCTCTAAATAAAAAGATACTCAGGCTCTTGAAAATACTCAAGACTTTTTTTTTAATTAAAACTTTTTATTTGCAAAATATATGTATGGGTAATTCTTCAACATTTACCCTTACAAAGCTTTCTAGTACTCAGACTTTTGAAGGAAGTAGCCTGGTATAATGCCAAGAGCACTAGCCTTGAAAACAGTATGCGTGGGTCCAATTCTTAACTTTGATGTAACCTACTTCATGACTTTGAATAAGCTACTTAAGACTTCTGAGCCTCAGTTTTCCCATGTGTAAAATGAGGATCATTATACCCCTACTATGTATCTGATAAGGTTGTGGTGAGGAACAAGTGAAGAAGAGTAGTTAAAGTACATTATAATCCTTAAAGTAAGTACACAAATAGTATTCATATTTTTCTTGTTATACTAGAGATGCACTATTACATAGAAGGTAGAGAGCCAGCTTTGGAGTCAGGAATACCCCAAATGAGGAAGTTTTGCCTTTAATATATATATATATATGCATATATATATGCATATATATATATATATTAGCTGAGTGACCATGGGCTAGTCATTTAACATCTCAGGACCCCAGCAAACTCTTAAAATTATTAATTACAAGTAAATTGCATGTTTGTATCATTAGAGGGAGCCCTCAACTAGAAGCTATCCACAAAAATGAAATCATTGGTCAGAATCTTTTAAAATCCAACTTTCATTATTAATAAAAATATATATTCATCTTCAAAGAGAATGCATTTTGAGTATAAAAGATACATATGGTATATATAGATTATAATAACTAATCCCAAAGGAAATCAGTAACGAAGTCCAAAATTAATTTACTTTGATGGTACAGTAGATAGAGTGCTAGACCAGGAATCAGGAAGAAAGACATGAGTTCAAATCCAGCTTCAGATACTTAATAGCTGTGTGACCTTAGGCAAGTCACTTCATCCTGCTCCCCTCAGTTTCCTCACCTGTAAAAATGAGCTGGAGAAGGAAATGGAAAACCACTCCAATATCTTTGCCAAGAATGCTCCAAATGGAATCATAGAAAATTGGATATGACTGAAACAACTGAACACACATATTCATTATTCACTTATTAGTCTGAAAATTTTGATGGAAATATTTTCCTTTTTAATAGGAACTGGTAGCACTTTAAAGTTTGCAAAACACTTTACAAATATTTTCTCATTTTATCTTCATAAAAACCCTGGGAGGTAGGCACTATTATTGTCCCCATTTTACAAAGGCAGAAACTGAGGCTTTCAACGGTTAAGTGATTTGCCCACAGTCACACAATTAACAAGTGTTAACAGATAGATTTGAATACAGGACTTCCTGACTCTAGTGACTCTAGGCTCAGTAATCTATCTTCTTCATTACCTAACTGTATAGGAGGCTGTGGGAAGCCAAGTTTTGAAGCCTATCTCTGATACCTGCCAACTATGTGAGCTTCTGTCTCTGTCTCTCTCTTTTTTTCCTCTCTCCCTCTCTCTCTGTCTCTCTCTCTGTCTCTGTCTCTGTCTCTCTCTCTCTCTCCCTCCATCCTTTCCTCCCTCCCTCCCTCCTTCTCTCTTTCTCTGTCTCTGTCTCTTTGTCTATCTCTCTTGTACATTACAAACCTTAAAGCCCTATATAAATGTCAGCTACTATTATCATTGTTTTTGTTTATGTCTTTCTTAGTCTTCCATAGAAGAACTTCTTAATGGAATGAGGGTCATTGTCTGGTTCTTTTACTCTTTAGAGTTACCTTTGCAGCACAGAAGCTTTCTTATCTGTTAGCCCTTGTTACAATTGTGATTCTTCTGAGATCATAATGACTTTTGATTCCTGGTCATAATGTTATCATCAGAAGTAAATGGATTTTTAAAAGGTTTCTGACTGAGTTCATTAAAATTATTTACAAGGAAGTTAAGCTCCAGATGATGATTTTTTTTTCTTTTCCTTTCTTCCTTTTTTTCCTTTCATTTCTTTTCCTTTGTGTGGAGGATCTGTTTTTGTTTTTTCTGGTCTGTTCTGTTCTAAGAACCCAAGAAGAGTGCCAATAAAAAGTATGGACATATTTCCAATGGTATCAATTGAGGCACCTCCTATAAGGATGAAATTATAGATCTTTTGAAGTATTGAAGGCTACCAAATAGATCCAAGGATAAACATACACCTAATCATCAATGCATATTCTTTCTTCTAGTATAGGTTTTGGAGTTAAAGGACCTGGATTCAAATCCATTCTTTGACACCTAATATCTATGGGACTTTGAGGAAGCTATTTAATTTCTTCAGATTTTATGTTCCTCATCTATAAGATAAGGGAATTGGACAATATGGCCTCTGAGATATTTTTCAAATCTGAACCTATAATCTTATGAAGAACTGGTGAAAAAACATAAGAAAGGAGTGGGGAATGGCTGAACAAGTTGTGGCTTATGATTGTAATGGAATATTATTGTGCTATAAGAAATAACAAGTAGGATGATTTCATAAAAACCTGGACAGACTTACATGAACTGATGCAGAGTGAAATAAGCAAGACTAGGAGAAAGTTATATGATGAATAATTGTGAATGACTTAGCTATTCTCTGCAACACAATGATCTAAGACAATCCCAAAGGACTCATGAAAAATGTTATCTGCCCACAGAGAGAGAATTGATAACATCTGAATACAAACAAAAGCATATTATTTTTCACTTTTTCTTCTTCCTTCCTTTCTTTCTGTTCAAGTTTTCTTGCACAAACTGCATGTGTATAACATATCAAATAGTTTACTGTCTTGGGATAAAGAAGGGTAGGGAGGGAAGGATAGAATTTAAAACTCAAAATTTAAAAAAAATGAAAAATGAAAAAAAATGAAAAAATTGTTTCTACATGTAATAGGAGGGAAATTTAAATGATTTTTAAAAACAAGAGAAAGGAGGCTTTATGGAATCATTTGTAATCATCATCATCATGGCATCTATATAACACTTTAACATTTACAAAGTATTTAACAAATATTATTTATTTTTTATCTCCATAATAATCCTGAGAGGGAGGTGCTATTATTATAATACTAATAAAAACATACTATATATTATAATAATAAGTGGTTTCATTCATGAGGTTGAGAGAGATTAAGTGACTTGCCCAAGATCATACAGCTAAGCACTAGAGGAGAGATTTGATTCTTATGCACCCTGGCATTTAGTTGCTTCAACTAGTAGAATATAACAGTACCACTAAGTCAAGATCAAGATCAGCATTCAACAGTTTTCTAATTTTAAGTGTCCAATTTTTTTTCCCCTTTGTCCAATCTTTAGGAAGCCCTTGGTCAAACTTAAGAGAAAAGTTTTATATCCTCCTAAGATCCACGTCTATCCTTTTTTCTGACCACAAAAAAGTCAACTTTTCACAAAACACAAGGGGGGAATTTAATTAGAAAACTAGAATATTCTAAATTTTACCCAACTCCATTTATTCTTAGGTGCCACCCATCACTGTTTATTAACAACATACCCAGAGTTCCCAAGCTCCGGTTGACATCAAAGGATGTTTGCATGCAAAGAACAATTTTGTGGAGAGAATGAAGATGATAGTGTTGTAATGTTTCTAAAGACTCAAATTAAGTAGCTTCTAAAGGGAAGTGTCAGAAAAATCAGAGTGATTATGCATGGGGGGAAAAGTTAAATAAATCCTTATTTGGGAACATTTAAATATTATATTATATATTTGAGTACTCATTTTCATCTAATTTCTTTTATGGAAAGTTTACAGTTTTTCCTTAATCATGTCCCAAACATCAAAATGGTAACAAATAATGATAATACTACCTTGAGAAATACATATTTTTAAGGAATAGAAACCAATACTAAATAAGAAAGGGGATCACATGTCTATAGCCACAAATGCCATAAGCATACTTAGATGTTGGGCAATCAATTGCATGATTTTATTCTGTCTGGTTAATGATTTTTTCCTTTTTTTTTTACTTATGGGAAATTTTTAATAGTGAAGACACATTATCCCTGCATTTTTGCTAATCTAAGTACTACACACTGAGATACCCCATAGTTTAGTATTAAGAGCTTCTTGCCTAAGTCAAGCCTGATGAACAATATTTATTGAAAACTAAAATATGTTATGGATTATATTTCACCTGATATGATTTGAGGAGGGAACCAAATAGAGGACATGCATCAATAAAACAAAAAAAAACAAAAACAAAAAAAAAGGAGAGAGGTATCAGCAAGCTCAAAATCTAATTAGGGTGACAGCAGAAACAATTACACAATAAATATTTTCAGAAATCACTATACTAAGAAATGCAAATTATTATATTACAGGTTGAAGTGAGGGGTACAAAATCAGATGGAGTTATGGTAGTCTTCCCAAAGAAACAGTGTTTTACTGAGATCCACAGTAGAGGTCAAGAGGTCACACAGAAAGTTAATGGAACAGCTAGAATTTGGGATTCAGTTCTCAACTCCCAGTCCAATACCTTTTCAACTGTACCATAAGCTGCCTCAAATGATAACTTTAAGCTCTGAAGTTCTTCAAGAGGCCTGGAAATTTTGCTATTTAGGAATAAGGGTGTTAGAGGGAAAATAGCTACAAAGGAATTCATCTGAAGTCTTTTTTCTTTTAAGTAAGAAAATCCTATGAGGTCAGTAGTTTTTGCTGTATTGGACTTCTATGGCCCCATTTGTGAGCTCTGAAAAAAAATATTTTGACAATGAAGAATAAAATAATTTTTTTCTTTACTGAACCTATAAAAAATAGTGTTTTTAGTTTGTTTGTTTTGTTTTTGTTTTAAAGAAAAACCAATAAATTGTTTTTAAAGCAATCAAATGAAAATGAACACTGTAATTATAATGCCTAAGATTAACTTGAGAGAAGAGTTTTAAAAAACTGCATAGCATGGAAAGAGTGATGGCTTTGGAGTTCCTATGCCAAACACTATTTGTGTGACTTTGTGCTAATCATTTAACTACTCTAGGTCTCAGTTTCCTAATCTGTAAAGTGAAAGATGTTAGAAAGAACAAAATGGCAGGATATGACAGCTAATTGGAGATGGATCACGAGAGAGAGTGAGAAATTAAGGATGACATCTATGTTGAGAACCTAGATGACTGGGAGGATGATAGTTATCTTCAACTATAACAGGGAAGTTAAGAAGAGTAGCTATCCTTTTGTTTAAGTTTTCTCACAAAATGACTAGTATGGAAATGTTTTACATGATTGCACATGGATGGCCTATATCAGATTGCTTAAAATCTTGGGGGAGGGGAGAGAAAAAAGGGAAGAAAAGAATTTGGATCTCAAAAAAATTTTTAAATGAATGTGAAAATTTGTTTTTATTACTAATTGGGGGAATAAAATATTTTTTAAAGAGACAACATAACACTAGCAGAGAAGAATGATGCAAAAAAGATACTTACAGATAAATATTACTAGTAAAGATTACTAATGAAAATGAAAGCTTAAATGAATTTTTTTTACAGAGGCAATTGGGGTTAAGTGACTTGCCCAGGATCACACAGCTAGGAAGTGTTATGTGTCTGAGACCAGATTTGAACTCAGGTTCTCCTGACTTCAGGGCTGGTGCTCTATCCACTATACCACCTAGCTACCATTAAATGAAATTCTTACAAACAAGAACAAAAACAAGAGAGGAGAGATTGGGGTAAAAGATAATGATTTCAGTTTGAACATGTTGAGTTTAGGATATCTGATCAAATAAGAGTTTTGGGGGAGACACAGACATATTTATAGGCAATAGGGAAGCAACTAGTAGCCAGAAAGAAATGATGCCTTTCCAAACTTGGTGTAGTAAACACACTCAGTCTGCACAGTTTTGTGATTTTTAATAGCTTCTTAACAGCAGAATTTAAGGAGGAGATAAAGGCAGTAGTTAGTGGAATTCGGAGTGAGGTTTGGAAAGGCCAGATCTTCATTAGGATAAAAGAGTAAGGAACTCAAAAGAAAACAGTGTAGAGTTGAACTAGTTCACCAATAGGTCAAGATAGGAAAGGAAAAAGATTGTAATCAGTGCAGAAGGGATGTCCTGAAAAAAAAAAAAAAAAAAAAAAAAAAACTGAGAGATTGAGAGATTGTACAATCTCCATTAGGATGAAGAACAGGGTTTAAAGTTGCAAGGCAGAAGTAGAGGTACAATTACAATAGATTACAAGTAAATAAAGTAATTTCAGAGTTCATGAACATGGAAGTGGTACATTTGTGGGTAATGGCAAGATCAAGGGTCTCACCATCTCTGAGTGTAACTATGGTGCAGCAGAAAAGTAGTTCCACTCTGTGACTCTCAGCAAGTCATTTAATCTCTCAGTACCCCAGGCAGTTCCCTAAACCAATAGATTACAGAACAATGACAGACCTGCTTTGATAAAAGGTCTTTGCTAGCTGGGAGTTCCTAAACTGGAAGTGTAAGACTTTGCAACATTTTATGGTGGACTTATTCCCCCCTTATTCCCTGCCACCCTCCACCCAATAGATCAAATTGTAACTGGGATATTTGTTAACAAAGAAAAATACAATAAAAAAAGAAAAAACAAGTAGGTCCAGAGAAATAACAGAGATGAGGAATTAAGATGTTAGGGCATTTGAGGGAGTATCAGTACATATTTTGAAGATCCCTAGTATAAGGATGAGAGTTGGGAAGGGGAAAAAGACTCTGATGCAGGTACTGAAGTCTTGGAGGAAGGAAAAAAAATGTCCTGGAGTTCTGCAGAGTTGTCTGCAAAGAGTAATAAATATAGACCAAATGGACTTCAGAGATGTAACAGTTATACAAAAGAATGAAGTATAAAAACAGCAAAAGAAGATAATGAATAATCCATCTCCCTAATCACATGATTATCAGGGGGTATGAATTAAAATGCAACCAGGCCTGGAAAGGAAAGCCAGAGAACTGGTGTCATCTCTCAACTGGTAGCTTCAAAGTGGGAGGTTAGAGGATTATATTAGGAGGTTCAAATTAAGGGAGTAGTCAATGAAGAATTAGGAATGAGTTTGAATGATGGCAACTAGGGTTTCAGAACACTAGGATGGGGTGAGTATAAGGGAGAAAGTATCTTAAGCATTGAAGAATAAATTTAAGTAGGGTATTTCACAGAGTTTCACCCTTAGAATTATCTTGTGGTATCAGGCAGCTGTGTATGAATGAGATTTGGGGTCACTAGCCTAGCCAGGGACAAATCAGGACCTTGGTGCTATAGATAGCCACAGAGGGGGCTTCCTGGAGCAAAGATCAAAATTAATATCATACTAGAAGAAAAATGTAAATTAAAAAATATAAAATTAAAACTAAAAACATAAATACAAATACAAATATTTAAAAATAAAAAATAAAACTGAAGAAACTTCAACCTGATCTATTTAAATAAATTGTTGATCCTTCCAAATTGGGAAAAGGATTAAAGGTTTAACCAATTTTAATTTAACTATCATTATAATTATTACACACACACACACACACACATACTATGCTCATTATCATTATGATCCAGCAAATATTTGATTTCTTTTCTAAATGGATAGAAATGACACCTGCGGACAGCACTAGTTTATTTTTTTATTTGCATAATATATGTATGGGTAGTTCCTCAGCATTGATCTTTACAAAGCTTTCTGTTACAAATTTTACCCCCAGTCCCCTCCCCTCCCCTAGATGGCAGGAAGTCCACTACATGTTAATAATGATAAAATACTTGACAAGTTGTTGTGCAAGAAAAATCCGATCTACAAGAAAAAAATTCAGAGAAAGGAAACACACTGCAAGCAATCATCAATAAAGAGCATGAAAATGTTATGTTGTGGTCCACCTTTCATATCCCTCTCTCTAGGTGTATATGGCTTTCTTCACTGAACAACTGGAACTGGTTTGAGACGTTTCCTTGTTTGTTGCAGAGAACCATGTCCATCAGAGTTGATCATTATATAGTATTGTTGTTGCTGTGTACGATGATCTCCTGGTTCTGCTCATTTCACTCAGCATCAGTTCATGCAAGTCTCTCCAGGCCTCTCTGAAATCGTCCTGCTGGTGGTTTTTTACAGAGCAATAATATTCCATGACATTCATATACCATAATTTATTCAGCCATTCTCCAATTGATGGGCATCCATTCAGTTTCCAGTTTCTAGCCACTACAAAAAGGGCTGCCACAAACATTTTTGCACATGTGGGACCCTTTCCCTCCTCTAAGATCTCTTTGGGATATAAGCCCAATAGAAACACTGCTGGGTCAAAGGGTATGCACAGCTTGATAACTTTTTGAGAGTAGCTCCAAATTGCTCTCCAGAATGGTTGGATCCGTTCACAGTTCCACCAACAATGTATTAGTGTCCCAGCTTTCCCACATCCCCTCCAGCATTCATCGTTATCTTTTCCTGTCATTTTAGCCAATTTGACAGGTATGTAGTGGTACCTCAGAGTTGTCTTAATTTGCATTTCTCTGATCAATAGTGATTTGGAGCAACTTTTCATATGATTAGAGATGGTTTTAATTTCATCATCTGAAAATTGTCTGTTCATATCCCTTGACCATTTATCTATTGAAGAGTGGCTTGAATTCTTATAAATATGAGACAATTCTCTGTATATTTTAGAAATGAGGCCTTTATCAGAACCATTAAATGTAAACATGATTTCCCAATTTGATGCTTCCCTCCTAATCTTGTCTGCATTAGTTTTGTTTGTACAGAAACTTTTTAACTTAATATAATCAAAATTATCTATATGGTGTTCAATTAAGAGTTCCAGATCTTCTTTGGACATAAATTTATTCCATCTCCACAGGTCTGAGAGGTAAACTATCCTACATTCCTCTAATTTGTTTACAATATCACTCTTTATATCTAGATCATGAACCCATTTATATCTTATCTTGGTATGTGGTGTTAGGTGTGGGTCAAGCCCTAATTTCTTCCACACTAGTTTCCAATTTTCCCAGCAGTTTTTGCCGAATAGTGAGTACTTATCCCAAAAGCTGGGGTCTTTGGGTTTATCAAACACTAAATTGCTAAAGTTATTACCTAGATGGACAGCACTAGTTTAGAAAATAAACTTATTTAGAAAACAGAGAAAAACAGTAGAGGATCATGAATAGTATTAATCTGTAAACCATCAAGAAGCAATGGAGGGAAAGAAAAAAATTTATGGAGGCCAGATAAATTATAAGAGCATTTAAGGAAGAAACAAGAAAGATGACATGTAAAAGCTATATAAAGCTTTCCATAATAAACTCTTTTATCTTTCAATGACAGGTTTTCAAAGTATCTAAAAAGGGGGAGGCTATCAAAGGCTAAAAATTTTTTTTCAGGTATGACTACCCTATTATTAAAAGTTGAATAAGAGAATATCAGTTACTACCAATGAATATACTTACTATTCCATCTCTACAAAATTTTTATTATAATAATTTACATTCTTGACAAAGATATAATAAGTAATTAGGCTTTCACAAATGTTATTCTATAGTAAATTATATCTTTGCTGTATCATTATTGATTAAATGACAAAGAGAATACAAGATCCCATTGTGCTTTTGTTTACTGACTATTTTTAAAAAATTTTAATCTGATATCAATCAACAAACATTTATTAAACACTTACTATATGCCAGGTACTAGAGATACAAAACCAAGCAACAGTTGCTGCTCTCAGAGATCTTATATTCTTTGAAGAAAGACAAATATGCAGTAATTTGAATAGGGAAGGTGCTGGCAAGGGAAAGAACCAGGAAAGATTTTCTATAATAGATTGCATCCCAGAAGAGTTTTGAAGGAAACAAGTAATTCTAAGAAGTGAAGGTGAAGTGGGAGTACATTGCAGGTTTGGGGGATAGTCTATACAAAGGCAAAAAGATGGGAAATTGAGGTTTATGTGTGAGGAACAGCAAGATCAGTTTCAAAAATACAAAAAAAAAAAAGGAAAATAATTTGAAAAAAAAAAAACTTGAAAGGAAAGTTGGAGCCAGATTGTCAAGGACTTTAAATACCAAAAAGAGGATTTCATGTTTGATTCTAGAACTAATTGGGAGTCACTGCAATTTTTTGAGGAAACAGGTGATATGGTCCAATTTATGCTTTAAGAAAATCATTTTGGAGATAGCCAGATGGTACTGTAGATAAGAGTACCAGCCCTGGAGTCAGGAGGGCCTGACTTCAAATCTGATCTCAGATACTTAACACTTCTTAGTAGTGAGACCCTGGGCAATTCACTTTATCCCAATTACAGGAAGGAAGGAAGGAAGGAAGGAAGGAAGGAAGGAAGGAAGGAAGGAAGGAAGGAAGGAAGGGAGGGAGGGAGGGAGGGAGGGAAGGGAGGAGGGAAGGGAGGAAGGAAGTTAGGAAGGAAAAAAGAAAGGAAGGAAGGAAGGAATCAAGGAATCAAGGAATCAAGGAAAAGAAAAGAAAAACACTTTGGCAGCTGAATGGAGGATATTGTGGAGAAGACAGATAATTGAAGTAGTAAAACCAATTAGGAAGCTATTACAACAGTTCAGGAAAGCAGCAACAAGGGTTTGAACCTGGATGGAGACTTTGTGAATGGAGAGAAGATAGAAATGACTTACAACATAGAGTGAGAATTGACAACTTAGTAACTGATTGGACATGTGAGGTGGGAAAGAGTGGGGAGCTGAAGATGCTTCCCCAAACCTTAGTAAATAGAATATTTTCCTATTCCTCCTTCTCCCAGAAACAAAATATTTAAGGGAGGACAATCATAGCACCTACCTGCACTCCCAAGTTGTGCACTGTACACTTCGTATATTGTATTTGCCTTATTCCTATTCTTCATCCCTCTCCCCACCAATTCTCCCAAGAACTTAGAAAAAACATAGGCTGCAAACCTTTCTGCTTTGACTCCAAAAGTGTCTGCTCTATTCAAGCTTCTCAGAAGAGCAGGGGAAGGGTCCCGAAACAACTACTTTGTGGGAGGTTGTAGAGGCCTAAACAGGCAGCCACATGAACAAGATGCTCTTTAATTAGGATGTCCCACTATGGAAGGAAGGGAGGCAGACAGGCAGACACATTCCAATTACACTAATACACCTTGTAAACATCAAATATTTTTATTCTGAGATTAAAGAGAGCCTGTATCCTCACAGCAGTCCTGAGAGGACTGCACGTCCAGGGTTGTTGCCAGCTTTACTGGGGCTGTAACAGGATTTCCTTTGGTTAAAATAGACTTTAAAAAAATAATAATGAACCTCAGCTTTTGAGGTGGTCAGAAGTGATTTCCACCCATAAGCTGTCCAAGATTTCAGTGAGAGTTCTTGAGAGATTCTGAATGGAAAAAAAATTCTTCTCTTAGAAAGGCATTGATTAAACCTTTGGAATTATTGCTATTTACTACAAAGTATTTCTTACTAGCTGAGTTAACACCATGAATTAACTTGGTGCTGACTGGGTCAAGGTCCCAAGCTAGATTCTGGTACTGATTCCACAGGATCAGCACTGATATAGAACTTTAGTCCCAGCCACTTCTCCAAAGAAAATCATTGACTATAAATGGGAAAGAATGAGACAGGATGAATCAAGGTAAATCCATTACCACTACTAGAAAAACTATGGCAAATGTGTTGAATTGCTATTGTCCATAGGTCAGAATTGCCATTTTCACTGACCAAAGAGTGAGCATGGACATTAATTTAACTCAAAAGTTGATCCTGGTTTTTGTAGGGCCCATGCCAGGCTACCAAGTTGAAATGGTTTTAAGTAGGGGGCAACTACAGACTGTATGTCTATCACTGGAGGCTTGTCACTAGGGGGTTGAACTGGATGTATATACCTCAGCTGTATTTTATCACCAGCTCAAGAGCTATATCCAGTAGGGAAATAGCAAAGGAAAGTAAATTCCAAATCTTTTAGGGAAAAAAAAGAGAAGGTAAGAAGTTAGTCAACAGACAATGCTTTGTTGTTCAGTTGTTTCAATTATATCCAACTCTTCATGATCCCCTTTGGAATTTTCTTGGCAAAGATCAATATCTTTGGTTTTCCATTTTCCTTCTCCTATTAAATGCCTACTAGATGCCAGGAATTGGGGTAAGCTCTGCTACAGGCAAAAGACAGTTCCTGCCTTCAAGGAACTCACAGTCTAATGAGGGGAAACAGCACATTTTTTTAAAGTGCTTAAAGAGGAGAATTGTGGAGTCCTGAGGAATGCAGCTGGCTAGGAAATGAGGAGATGGTTGTCCTGTGAACCTTCCTTAAATGGACCTCCACCCTCTTCTAAGAGAGGAAGGAAAAGGGCTCCAGGAGAAGAGGGTAATGGCAAGTCATAAGTTCCAGGGCTGATATGATCTTGCAGGATGATGGTATTCCTGGAGTAATGATGAGGTCCAGAGGTGATAAATAAAGAGATCTAGGCCTGAAATCTACCCTGTGAGAAGCCCTGCTAAAATTCTACATTCAGGATCTCCAACTGAGATACTAAAATGTACTTCTGCCAATTGGCTGCAAATATCAGGTTCTCAGTAACTCAGTGGTTTAGAATTAAGGAAGGGAAAGCTTTCTTCTTCTATCTCCATAAAAAAAAATAAAAATAAAAATGGAGATTATACTCCATAAAGAACTTAATTTCCAAAGCAATGTTTCTTTTCTCCTTAAGTAAAAACAGAAAGTGATCACTCTGATTAGAAATGGATTGACTTCTTATGAAATCAGATCTTTATCACATTTTTTCTACAATTAATAGTTTATCAGGGATTTTTCTTCCAAAAGGAGACTACTCTTTATTTAAACAGGATATTAAAATGCACATTCCCATAATATAGATCACAGGGCCTATTTCTTGATTTCATATATAAATGGGTGTGTTTGTAGCATCAGCTCAAAGCTGGGATCGTTTTTACAATGCAAGGAGCATATATGTCCATCTGCAAAAAGAGGAACTTTTATAATTAGTGAAAACTAAGAATGCTGACACAAAATGTTACCACCATAAGAGAAAGAGAAGAGAGAGACAGAAAAACCAAGCCTGAGATCTTGTTGGCCTCATTTCTAGGAATATCAGCCTGTGTGCTACAGAGAAAAACAGAGACAGAAACAGAGACAGAGAGACAGACACACACAGAGAGACAGACAGACAGACAGAGACAGAGAGACACAGAGAGATCCAGGGATAGGGTTCTGTGTTTGCTCTCTTGCTTTCTAGATGTACGTTACGAATTAATCCACAGAGCCAACTTTGCTTTTTCCTCTTCTCCAAATGTATTTTCATCCCCATCCTACAATCCTGCATGGATGGGGTGGGGGGAACTTTCTAAAACTTTACAAGCAACATTTTAACCTTACAAATAACCAGGTTTCACCTATTCATGAGTTAAAATAGATACATTAAAACATTCTATATGCTAGACAATACTTTGTTTAACATATTACTCAATATATATAAGAAAGATACATTTTATTAAATACCATTCTATATTTCAGATTGTATACTAAAGTAAATTTGAGTAAGTGATTTCAATTTTTCCAGCCCCAATTTCCTCATCTGTAAAATGAAGGATTAGGATTGGATGAACCCAAAGGATCCTTTTCAACTCTAAATTAGTGATCATGTAACCTGGAAACCCTATGATGCTTAAACAGCATGAAATTGAGTGTCTATCAGTAAAATGAGAGTTTAGACTACATAATTTCCCAAAATTTCTTCCAGCTTTAAACTCTGTGATTTTATAATGTACAGAATAAAAGCCTAGACAGTATTAAGGTAGTGCTTTGAGGAAGAGGCTGGATAAAAATAATAATGACACTGAATGGAACAAATGAGATGTTAAGTGGCCTGAGCACAGGATTAGGAGTCAGAAAATCTCTGTATTGTAATCCTGCTTCTGTCACTGACTCACTCTGCCTCCTTTCCCTTTACTTCCCCTTTAATTCAGTCCCTGCATCATTAAATTAAACTATTTACCTCCTTTTCTAAGTTCTATGAAGCCATCTTGTCTTTGGATCCTTTCCTCAAGACCATATAGTCTTTGTAATTTTTCTAATTTAAATTTACTGTGAAAAGTGCCCTTTTTGGAAGAAACAGATGTAAACCTTAAGAGTATAATTTAGTTGGCATGCCAGGTAACCATCATCATCATCACTGACATTAATGTAGCATTAATTTAAAGGGATGCAAAGCAGTTGTATTTCATTTGAACCTCATAGAAATTCTATAGAAAGGTCAATAGATAATGAGCAGGCCTGGGAGTCAGAAAGACCTGATAGATAGATAGTACACAATTCTAAGCAAATCACTGAACTTTGCAGTGGCTCCCTAGCAACTGTCTAAAACTATAAACTGCATAGCAAGTATCTATCTGCATGGGTTGGAGTTCCCTCAATGGGAGGTTCCTATACCAAGGAAATCACAGGTTTCATCCAAGTAACAGACAACTTTATAAGGTAGGTTCTACAGATATTATTGTTCCCATTTTACAGATAGGATAACTAAGATTCTGAGAAGTTACACGATTTCCCATGTTCAAACTACTGGTAGTATGAGGAGTGGGATTTCAAGTCCAGGTGGAATATTATAGTCATTATACCAGGCTATGTGATCACTGAATAAAGGAACTCCAGAGATCTCATCATCAAATGAAATATTATTTACAAATTGCTTTGCAAACCTCAAAGTGCTACATAAATGCTAGTTATTACTATTACTATCATCATTACCATCTTCATTATTATTATTCTATCTACCCTGTCTTTGCATACCTTGTGTCAGCCATAGCTTTTGATGACATCCCCAACATGACTAGATTTAACAAGACTCATGAGGAACAGAAAGATCAATGAATGAATAAGGAATACGCACAATCACTCTGAATTAGGCATTGGAGACTACAGACTTATGTGTCTACGATTCAGGATAGAGTTCACATGAATCCTTCTGAAAAAGAAAGTGTAGAAACAGAAGATGAGTTGAAAAGCATAACATAGCATCCAATCTTTAACTTAAGATAATTACATTATTGCTTTGTTATACTAAAACTTTGACAATTTCCTTTACAAACTACTATCTCCTATGAATTATGGTAAAATGGAAAAATTACTTTAATAGAGTGTTTTCACACTTTTTTTTAGAAAAATTGCTTCTGTGTTGAGCGAGAATACATTAGGCAAAGTTCCAACTAAAAGGGAATTTTTCAAAATGTCCTTGTTCCACAAAAATAAGGGGTTTTAAAGGAAGTACTTTATTAGCCATTATTCCACTGAGGTGTTAAAAATAATGTGTAATCCTTGTGATGCTTTGATATTTGGGGGCTAATGAGAAAGGAAAATTATAGCAATGTCTAATATTCAGGACCATAAAAGGGATAGAGAGGAAGGCACAAGTCACATTTTAAGGTTGTTTGATCTACCATTCCATAAATCTAGTCATTACTATACTCCTTGCTCAAAGGATACCAATGGTCTTTAAGTTAGCACGAACATACTTTATCCTTTCCCCCATCCCTCTTTCTTCTTTACTCCTTGTCTCCTTCTTCTTCTTTCCTTCCTTTTCATTTTCCCAATTTTCCTAACTTTACCAAATCCAGAAGTAGGAGGTGGAGTGGGGATATATTTGGGTTAAAAAAAAGGAACCATGCCTCTCCTTTTCTCCTGTCAACACAACAATAATACCATATTTTAAAATAATGGATTAACAGAGGATAAACAAGTACAGTCTTACATAGATGCATATGAATGTATAGGTGGATATGTGTGTATAATTATAAATATCTGTGTATAATATGTATATTGTGTATGTTTGTACCAGTGTGCATACATGTGTGTAAACATATGCATATATGTGCACATATACATGTGTGTGTGCACTTAACTGTAGTCTTCTTGGAGGAGGGATCAGAGAAAGGGGGGGAAATTAAAATAAAAAGTGCACAGCAGAGAGCAAAAGAAAATCTACAAGGAAGCACAGATGGACAGCTTTGAATACATGTATTTATGATATAAACTTTGTTGAATTGAAAATTTATTGTTTTATATTTTGAATTCTCTCGTGTTTTGCTGTGCACATGGAAATCTTTTCTTTTTCTATTTAGAATTTGTATTTAATAAATATATAGTTTTTTAAAATGCAATCTAACATTAACAATTTAAAGTTTGCAAATAATTTTACATACATAATCTGATATGATCATATCTATTCTTAAGAGACATCCAAGGACATATTAGAACCAATTAATAAGCACTCAAGATTTTACTATGTGCCAGCATTGGACTGGATGGAGATTCAAATAAAAAGCAAAACCACTTTTTGCTCTCAAGTAATTTACATCATGATGGGAACACAAATTTTTAAAATCAGTATATACAAAATGAATTGAATAGAGGGAAAGTAGCCTTAGAGAAATATTATAAATCATGAATTGAGGGATTGAAGGAAACTCAGAGGTCAACTTCCTCATTTTTTAAATGAGGAAAATGAAGTATAGATAAAGTAAGTGACATGTTCAAAATCACCTACAGAGTGACAGTGGTCACATTTGAACCCAAGCCCATAATCCATCACCAGCATTCTTTCCATTTATCATGCTACCACATATCCCTGTCCTAAACAGCTAAAATGAATCAACTTATAAAATCACAGATTTAAAATTAAAAGATACTTCAGAGATCATCAAGACAGATATAGAAAGGGACCCAACTGTCTGACATTGGGGGGAAAAAAAGAACTCTTCATGGGAAGAATTAGGTTCACTGGCAGATTTCTATGTGACAGACAGTAGCACAGTGAATAGAATATAAAACTTGGAGGCAGGAAGAGTTGAGTTCAAATCCCACTTACTAGCTATGTAACACTGAACAAGTCCCTTAAACTGTGCTTCAATTTCCTCATCTCAATATGGGGATAATAATTTTGTTGTCCTTCAGATGTTTTCAGTCTTGTCTGATTTTTTGTGATCTATTTGGGGTTTTCTTGGCAAAGATACTGGAGTGGTTTGCTCATTTTACAGATGAGGAAACTGAGGCAAAAAGCATGAAGTGATTTGCCCAGGTCACAGAGCTAGCAAGTTGCTGAGGTCAGATTTGAGTTTAGGAAGTTCAAGCTCGGCACTTTATATACTACCTAATTGCCTGAAGATAATAATAACACCTACCACATAAGGTTGTTATGAAATTCAAGTAGTAGTAGTAGTAGTAGTAGTAGTAGTAGTAGTAGTAGTAGTAGTAAAATAGTAATAGTGGTAGTAGTTGTAGTAGTAGTAGTAGTAGTGGTGGTGGTGGTGGTAGTGGTATAGTAGTAGTGTGATAGTAGTTGTAATAATAGTGTGATAGTAGTAGTAGTAGTAGTAGTAGTAGTAGAAGAAGAAGTGGTAGTAGTAAAATATTAATAGTGGTAGTAGTTGTAGTAATAATAGTTGTAGTGTTGGTAGTAGTAGTGGTAGTAGTAATAGTAGTTGTAGTAGTATTAGTAGTAGTAGTAGTGGTGGTGGTGGTGTAGTAGTGGTGATAGTAGTTGTAATAATAACAGTAGTAGTGGTGATGGTGGTAGTAGTAGTAGTGATAGTGGTAGTAGTAAAATAGTCATAGTGGTGGTGGTAGTAGTAGTAGATATAGTAGTAATAGATATAGTATTAATAATCATAGTAATTAGAAGTAGTAGTGGTAGTGGTGATGGTGGTGGTGGTAGTGGTAGTAGTAATGGTAGTGGTGGTGGTGGTAATAGTAGTAGTATAGTAATTAATCAATTAGTTGGGGGAATTAAGGATAAATTATCTGGCATTTATATAGTATCTCATCTCATTTCAATCTCACAACAACTCTATGAAGAAGTCCCAACATATTATCTCTATCTTGGAGTTGTGAAAACCAATTAGATTGTAAGTATCTTGAAGGCAGGGACCATGTTATTTTTTATCTTTGTACCAACAACTACTAATACAGTTGCCTGGATTAAGCAGGTGCCTAATAAAGTATTATTAAAAGTTTAAAAAAAAACTTTGAAGGATCTTGATATTATATACAGTCATGAGCCCTCATCAATTTTCCTTCTACTTCACATAGGGGTCACACAAATCTGACCATCAGGCTTTAGATAGTAATGTTCCTCCAGTTGCTGCTATTACAAAAACAAATAACTAAATTAAGGAGAAAAAACTTGGAGGAAAGTTGGAACCATGCACAGAGCTCAATCTTCAGAGATTGAGGACTCAAAAAAAGGACTCATTTGTTCTACCCTTAAAGGAGAAAAGAGGCTTTTTAAACAGCTAAAAATGTCCCTGAAGACTCATTAGTTATCAACAGCCTGGTCAGTGAATAGTGTAATGAGGTAAGCAAACACAAACCAAGATATACAAAACCCCTGATATTATTAGTGGTAATGTATTGATTAGTTGCTAATATGCCCCAAGGGTTTTTCCCAGAATATAAATAAGGAAAGTGCTATGGGAAATAGAGTTTGCATTTTATCAAACCTCAAATGTAAAAAATAGCTCAAAAAACATCATGGACCCCATTGCAGCTGGGTTCATTGATGCCTAATTAAAATGTCTGTAACTCAGGCTTTTACCCAGAAATGCTTTCAGCCACTGGTCAGGAACCAACTCCTTTATGCACTATTGCCCACTGTACCCCTGTTTCTCAGCAAAGGACTGATAATAACAGTGGTCTGAATATTATCTCAGCATTCCTGAATGAAACCCCCAACCTGCTCAAGGCAGAGGTCATGAAAACAAGAACTCAAGAATGTCTGTGGTCTGCCAGGCAGTCTTAACCACAAAAGCTCACCAATTAACCCAGAAATAGGAAACCAGCATCTCAAGGCAAATTATTAAAATTGTATTAAAATAATCTTGCACCAAGATCCAAAAATATTTCTTTATTCCCTAATATGACTGACATTATTATTACCTAAATTAGGTACCTTTTCCTTTCCTTTCCTTTCAGCTTCCTTTTATATGGGGTCGTCCCCTATTGGATTGTCAACTCTTTGAGACCAGGAACTATTTTTCTTTTTCATATTTGTATACCCAGCACTCAAGGCAGTTGGGTGGCACAGTGGATCAAGTACCAGACCTGGAGTAAGGACATTCATCTTTAGGAATTCAGATCTGGACTCAGACATTTATTTGGGCAAGGCAGTTTCCTCATCTGTAAAATGAACTGAAGAAGAAAATTGTGAGCCACTCCAGTATCTTTCCCAAGAAAATCTCAAATGTGGAATTGAAATCCACTGAATGAAAAAATGACTCAACAAAACAACAAAATCTCCAGTACTTAACTCAGTACCTAGCACATTGTAGGAGCTTAATAAATGTTCATTGATTGACATTATTCTGAGATCAACTGAAAAATACATTGTTTCATGTTAGTCTCTCCAAATTTCTTAGAGTTCCTTGTGTTTGATTACATACTGTCTTAGATGGCTTTTCTGTTCATTGACAGAATGCATGAAATGAATAAAAGTAATTCTGCCCACTAGTAACCAATTTAATATAGGCAGCACGGAGGATAAATATTTGTATTTGTATATGTGGGTGCACACACATACCAATAACATTAATGCAGCAACATAACAGGTCAAACTTTAGTGAGTTAAGTACATATATGTGTATATATGTACTTATACATGTATATATACATATATAAGTACTTTCCCATTTACAAAGTACTGTCTTTCATCACAACAGCCTGGGGGGGATAGGAAAGGCAAGCCTCATTATTTCCATTTTATGGAGGTGGAAAATAAAGCCCTGATTGGTTATACAATTTTTTTTTTCTTTTTTGCTTTTTTGCTGACGCAATTGAGGTTAAGTGACTTGCCAAGGATCACACAGCTAAGGAATGTTAAGTGTCTGAGATCATATTTGAACTCAGGTCCTCCTGACTTCAGGGCTGGTACTCTATCCACTGCGCCACCTAGCTGCCCCTTGGTTATACAATTTGCCCAAAGTTACAGACTACACGAGGTGAAACCAAAATTCAAGCCTCTTTCAATTATATTCTCTCACATTATTCATATAAATATTATGCATATATATATAGTCTCTTCAACGTGTGCTTAATAAATGGCTCTTGGAGAAATTGATAAATATGTGAGTGAATAATGGAATGAGTGAATGTCATCAGAGAAGAACTTGATTAATAATGATAATTCATATATCCATAGTCTCCAAGATTTTTAAAGTACTTTTCTTTATAAGAAACCTATGAAATAGGAGGTAAAAGATGATGAATTCAGAAAAATCTAGAAATAATTATATGAACTCATGCAAAATAAAGTGAGCAGAACCAGGAGAACATTATACATAGTAACAGCAATATCATATAATGAACAACTATTCTCATTAACACCATTCTCAGTAATACAATGATCCAAGACAATCCCAAAGGGCTTATGATCAAAACTGTTATCTGCCTCCAAAGAACTGATGGCATCTAAACACAGATCAAAGCACGACATTTTCACTTTTTCTTTTGTTTGTTCAAGTTTTCTTCTACAAAATGACTAATATGAAAATGTTTTACATAATTACACATCTATAATCCATATCAGATTGTTAACTCATCTCAGAGAGGGAATGGAGAGGAATGGAATTTGGAACTCAAAACTTTTTTTTAAAAAAAGTTTAAAATTGTTTTTACATGTAATTGGGGAATTTTTTTAATTTTAAAGATGGTATGCAGTCAAAATGAGGAACTTGAAGAAACTTGGGAAGAATGGTATGAAATAATGTCCAACAAAATATGGAAAGCCAAAGGAAAACTATGCACAGTGAACACAATAATAAAAAGGTCAAAAGGCAAAGGTGTCCCACAGGAAAAAAAAATCTTTAATTCAATTTTCATGTAACAAATATCTATGAAGCACCTACTATAAAAGGCACTATTCTAAGCTCTGAGAAGATAAAGACAAAAACAAAGTCTTTGCCCTAAAAGAGCTTACATTCTACTTTGTTATTCTTACTAAAACGATAACACTTTGAAAACATCAGTCTAGCCCATATAAGCTCTGAAGATCCTTCATTTTAATTCATACTCATACTGATTAGTCAGGTCCTTCAGAGCAAAGCTAGCCACATCTCACCCTCAGGATTCTAGGGGTACCCCTGAGGTTGGGGATGCTTTTCTCTAATGTGTTTGGCTCAAGTCCCAGTGTATGTTCTCCCCTATGTTAACACACATCAGAGATTAGCATACATCTTTAATTTAACCAATTAATATCCATGAGGGTTTTTTTTATTTCAAAAATACACTTTAAATAGAAGTACAAATATTTTCCTAACAACAAATGAGAGCACTCTCTCCCCTATACCAGTCTTTGGAGAAAATAGACCAAAACAAAGCAGTTCCTCCATAGCATTGGCCCCATGAAGTTCACTTTTGAATTTGGCATAACTGATAGATAAGAGATGAAGCACTGTAGCTTTCTCCTGATTACCTTCAATCTATCCTGGGTCAAACAGGACTTTGCTCCTCACTATTTCAATTCTGGCAAATCCTGGCACAGACTCCAGCTCCTGGATTTCTGGCTCTCACTATTCCAATTTGTCAAAGCTTGATCCATCTACAACTCTCTTTCATCCAAAGTAAAAAAGAACACACTTAAAAGAAGTAAAGAAAGGAGGGGTATGTTCATAGGACTATTTATTGCTCTAAGGTGGGGATAATCTATGATGCCCTCTCTATGATGAGTCTTAGTGTGTGTGTCTGTGTGTCTGTGTGTGTGTGTGTGTGTGAGAGAGAGAGAGAGAGAGAGAGAGAGAGAGAGAGAGAGAGAGAGAAAGAAAAAGAGAGACAGAGAGTGAAATATAAAACAAGAGAGAAAGAAAGAGAGAGCAAGAGAAAGAAAGACAGAGAGAAAAAGAAAAAAGAGAGAGTAAAAGAGAGAGAGCAAGAGGGAAAGAGACAAAGAAAGGGAGAGAGCAAGAGAAAGAAAGAGAGAAAAAGAGACAGAGACAGAGAGAAATGAAGAGAGAAAGCGAACGAGAGAGGAGATAGAAAGAGAGAGAGCAAGGGAGAGGGAGGGAGGCGGGGAGAAAGAAAGGGATGGTGAAAGGAAAGGAAGGAGAGAGGATAGAGGAGAAGCATTCAGGCAGGAAAGAGAAAGAAACTTGCTTTTTCCAGTTAGTCACTTTTGAATGCACTCTAGTTCCAGCTCAACAGCCACTCAACAGTCTGTGTCCTGATTTCATGATGAGGAGGTTAGAATCACTTACAGAATATCTATGTATATTCTTCCATTGTATGGGGGGAAAGAAGTGTTCCATCAGGTACTCCTGCTTGTCCAGAAACAAGCTCCTCAGCCACTTCCATCTAGCCTAAGAACAGGTAGAATAAACTACTCATAACACTTTGAAGAGAAAGCCCATCATACAAGTATCAAAGAAAAATTGCCCACACCGATGAACAATTTATCACTCTGATAACATCTTAATTTGGGGGGAGGGAAAGAATAACTAAGTCAGGAAAGAACTGAGGTCAAATTTTGGTCTATATGTGGCCAGGTCTTATACTATAATGGGTGCCCTAGCAAGCTTCCCTAGACACTATCATTGCAGTGACTAGTGGCGGTCCAATTACCCATGTGAGATGCTGCTTACCCACAGCCCTGGCATGTGTCAAAATGAAGGTAGAAAGAACTGACTCACAAAGCAAAGAGACTTGCTGATATATGCATCCTTCTTTCATGTGTCTTAGTCTCCATAGGCTACAAAGCTATTTTCTGGGTACGATACTGAGGCATCAAGTTGAGACTCAAGGCTTTTTTTTTTTTTAAAAGAGGAACTCAGAGGAGACAGTCAACAGCAAGCAGAGGTTGAAATGCAATCTACAGCTGAAGGAGAGAAGTGCTGCAGATTCATGCTAGTATTGACTTAAAAAAATACCATCTGCCAAATAACTCTAAACCAGGGTGGATGAAATGGCCTTTCTACTGTCAACATCAGAACTCTTAGAGTCACCCTTTTAAGTTTTGAAACAAGATTCCCACCCTAGACTATCATGGGACAAATCATTTGAACATCATGGACCTCAGTTTCCTCAAGTATAAAATCAGGTTTCTAAGGTCTATTCTACCTATAAGCCTATGAACTATGAGATTACATAAATGTCTTCTCAGACCTACCTATTTATTTCCTGAAAATTATCGTAGTTTTCAGTGTTGAGCTACCTGCACAAAATAGAATGGGCAAATTCCCCCTCTTGCCAGGCATCTAGGTGGAATTTCCAGAAGTGGTAACAACTATTGCTTCTTCCTCCCACCTAGAAAAATGGAGGCCATGTCACAGGACACTATTCAGATACCCCAATTGATCTGGGGCTAGTTGAACCCCCAGCAAGGCTCCAACAAATATCTTAAGAGGGAAAAGCCAGAACACTTGTTTTCTGCATTGGTTAAGGCTCAGGTTAGCAACTTAGGTGGTAGGTGAAAAGGGGGTATAAGGGAAAGATTAAGCAGCTCCATTCATACAAAAAGAGGTTGTTGGGGAATGCAGATCAGGACTCAGTCTAGCAAAGTATGTAAAGAGTTATTCAATGTAATTCACTTTTTAAAAAATGGAACTCAAAAGAACAATTTATGTTATGATTACATTGATGGTATGAGAGGAAACAATTTTGAACTCTCAGAACTCTTCCTAAAGCGGGGACCAGTCATGGATTCAAAAAACAATGATGAGACATATTGAAACCTTTTAGATGAGAGCTAAAGAACTAGAGATACAGAATGAGATGTAAATTTTCAAACATGGTCAATATGTTCCTTTTTTCACGACTATATATATTATTACAAGGAAAGCTTTCTGTTGAGGGTTGGGGGAAGGATAGTGAGTAGATGGGTAATGATAAGTATAGAAGGAAAACATCTGTAAAAAAAAGTTTTAAAATGCACGAAAGAAAACCAAAAGGGAGGGGGAGAAGGATATACAAAATGATTTTGTTACTACCTTGTAAAATTTAATATATGATATTTCTTTTAGATATAATTTTTAGATGTTCACTACATGGCCAGCTTATGTGATTCTCTTTCTTGTTTTTAAATATTCAAATATTTGTGTTTATTGATTTTTTTCCAAATTCACAATAAAAATATTTTTTAAATCACTGGTATTAACTTAATCTTACAATAAATTCCCAAGTGGCTCTGTGTAAAGAAAAGGAAAGGACTCCATCATTCAAGTTTTTTACAACTTTGATAAAGACAAATAGGCATACTAATAAATGCTAACATATAATATATTATTATATTAACACATTAATATAATAATACAATATAAAATAAATACTCATAAATTTCAAAAATTGCACAAAGCTGAAAAGAATAGCTATTATATTAAGGCATAATCCAAAATCCCAAGGAAAAACCATTAAAATGACGTTAAAAGATATAAAGAATCACAGAGCATTAAGAGCCAAAAGGGCACTTTGAGTTCATTCAGTCCAGTTATTACATTTTACACATGAAGAAACTTATAGGGTTGAATCAGTTGGACAAAAAATCACAGGGAAACAAATTGGAGTTTAAGGTAAACACCTTCCAATTGTTACAACTGTTCAAAAGTGTAATGGTCTCTCTTCTCATGTGACATAGTTAAAAGCTCACCATTAGAAATATTTAAGCAATAGATGGACAGCCATATGTTTGGGATATTTTAAAGGTCAAGGGTAGAGCTAAGTGGACTATAGATGACCCTAAGGTCTCTTTCAATTCTGAGGGTCTATAATCTTATAATCATTCCCTGGAGTATTTTCAGTTGAATCCAAGACTTGCCATGTGTTTAGTAACTGTTAAGGGCTTTGACTAATTCTATTGTACAAAAAGAAGCATGAAGTATATCCTGAAGGATATTACAATCTAATTGCAGAAACAGAATAAATGAAATAAGACAGCATAAGATCAAGTGCCAAGATGAGTTGAAGAGATAATAAATGTTCTAATGTTAAGGGAAAAATCAAGTGAGGCTATGGATAAAAAAAGGTGGGACATGAACTAAATTTTAAAAGATAATAAGGTCTGCATAGATGGAAGGAGGAAAGGAAGGAGAGACACTTTTACTAAGCAACCACAATGTGACACGTGATAAGCACTTTAAAAATATTAACTCATTTGATCTTTATGACAACACCAGGAGATAGATGCAATTATTATTTCCATTTTATAGTTGAAGAAACTGAAGCAGATAGAGGTTGAATACTTGCCAAAGGACACACAGCCAGTCAGTATCTGAGGCTAGATTTGAACATCTTCCTAATACCAGACTTAGCACTCTATTCGCTCTAAACATTAAGGTAGAAAAGATCATTCTAAGTAGGAGAGAGAAGATGAATAGGGAAATGACATGAGCAAAGGTTTAAAGGGAATAAATAAGTGTAATTAGAAATCCCATTGGACATGTATTTTGGCTTTATGGAAGATAAGACACGGATTTCAGACATGTTAAAATGCATATGTAACCAGGGTCTCCTAAGTATTAACTCAGTAATCTAAGGAGTGGATAAATAGACCCTAAAAGGAGAGACTTCTTCCTTCTTCTTCTCCTCCTCCTCCTCCCCTCTCTCTCTCTCTCTCTCTCTCTCTCTCTCTCTCTCTCTCTCTCTC
>JAJPUD010000726.1:327036-337484 GCA_023553655.1 Myrmecobius fasciatus
CTCTCTCTCTCTCTCTCTCTCTCTCTCTCTCTCTCTCTCTCTCTCTCCTTCTCTCTCTCTCCATCCTTTCCTCCTTCCCTCCCCTCCCCCCCTCTCTCCTCTCTCTCTTTTTCCAGTATATGAGGACTCAGTAAGTTTCTCTATTAATACAAGTTAGAAAGGGGGGGGGGTTCTTCCCTATATACACATAACATCACTAGAGGCTATTCACACATGGCAGAGAAAGCACATAAAAAATAAACCTGAGACTTGAAGGATCTTTGCATGCCTCTTCTGCTTTCTATTTCTTTCCTAGAACATAGGTTACCCTCTCTAAGGATTCTTTCCCCAGCTCCCACTTAAATGAATGAATTGGGACTCCTGAAGATGGCTGACCACTTTCTCTTCTAAATTCTATGGGTACCCCAAGGTGTTAGGAATGGGTTCTAATACCATTGATCATGAGCCCCCACCTGCTGTATTCTCCAGGATATTTCTTAAGATGGTATAGTAAGAGGAGTTGGTATAAACATTCCTGCCAGACATTCTCTCCCATCAACACATACAGAAAAACTGTGCTCAAACTTGGAGAGTTCAACCTGGACCTCAAGTCTCTGGATGCTTCTCATTTGTGTTTCCCTGAACATAGGTGATTGAATAGTGATCATGAGAGATGGATTTTTGAGGAGTGAGTGCCTCAGGAATTTGGAAGTTATTATTTTCCTCAGTCCAATCCTGTCAGCAGAAAAAATTTTCTGTAAGTATATCCTGCTTGAAGATGGAGAATTGACCAGATAATAAATTTAAACCATGTCTTAGCTTGCCAGAAGTCATAGATCTTGAGAAAGAGGTAACTTTTCAGAAAACACAGAGTATAGGCAAAGGTGAAATGCCTGTTCAATCATTCTACAAAATGTTTCCTGCTTTGTTGTATTAAGTATTAACCTCCTGGGAGAGTATAATGGGAATTATGGGCAAATGTTTCATGTCTTAAGTCTGTCAAAATGCACTTAAAAGACTTTTTGTTTCAAGAATTTCTTTTGTGAGGAAGAAAGAAATAGCTGTTTTACTCCTGATCTACATTTTACACCAAATACATTCTACTGTACTTTGAGGAGCCCCTAGACCCAAGCTAAACCTATGTTTTAAATTATTTTATCCATGTTGGGACCAGAGAAAGAGAGAGGTAAGTTGCCATATAATATAAAAAAGAACCTTTTTTATGGGACCAGATTTCTCAGGACCAAACCTAGTCTGTGGGATTCCAGAGCTAGAATTTTACTCAGTGAGTAAAAGCATCCCAACTCCCCCTGGGCCAAGAGTCAAGTTATAAACATGACTATTTTCAAAGCATAAGCAAATTAACCTATCTATAGAAGAGGGCTAATTATCACTAAGTATTAGTATATGAGATTAGAAAAGTGAATTGTGTCCTAGTTATAGAAGGTGTTAAAAAATGAACAACAAAATTTGTTAAGTTTTGAGAAGGAAAGTGGAAAATTACTGAAGGTGTGGGGCAACATAAAAGTAGTATTTTAGAATATAAATATAGTAGAAGAAGAGGGAAGAAACTAAAAGCAGAGAAATAATAGGATCATGGAGTTAGCAAAAATCTTAGAGGTAGATTGGTTCAAACTTTTTATTTTTAAAGATTGGGGAAATGAGATCCAGAGAGATGAGATAACTTTTACAAAGACATACAAGTGGCTGAGAAAACATTTGAAACCAGATATTCTATGCCAAGCCCCATGTTCTTTCCACATCATCCAATCTTTTAGGCTATTACAAAAATCTTAACATAAGGTCATAAAAGCCTTGGCTAGTCCAGTAGCAGTGACAATTGAAAAGGGGCAGCTATAAGAGATATTTCAAAGGTCAGAATTAGAGGATGTGGTAATTCATTAAATGTGAAGAGAAAGAGAGTCAAATATTCCTCCAAGTCTTCAAGCTTTTGTGGCTAAAGAAATGGTGGGATCATTGGCAGAAATGAGACATCAAGTAAATTTATATATCTATATATATATATATATGAAACTCTGCCAACTTTAAGGTTCTATAGAAATGTTAATTACTATTATTATTAATAGACAAGTTACAGTGGAGGAGTTGGTTTGGAATAATTATTCAAAGAAAGATTTGAACTCCAATTTCAGACTCCAAAGTCAGTGTTCTTTCTAATGAACCATACTTCCTCTCTACAGAGTTTGGCTTTTATCAGCATTTGGAATTTCCTCTAACAAAAACAGATTGCAACCCATCAGTGCCTTGGTCAGTGAGACCTAGGGATCTTCCTAACATGTAAAGGTAATATGTATCTTCCCCAGAGTTATAGAGCTAATAAATTTCAGAGGGAAAAAATCTGAACACTGGTCTTTTCAGCTCCATGCCTGCCCCTTTCTGCTACACAATGCTGGCTCACATTGTGAGACAATGGAGAGAGTTCTGGATACTGAATCAAAGGATTCTCAAAGGTGTGAAAGATTCCATTCCCCAGTCCTGCTCCTTGCTACCTGCATTACATTGACTCAAATCACATCATCTCCATTGGACCTCAATGCTCTCATCATAAAATGATGGAGATAGATTAGATGATCTCTAAGGTCCCTTCCAAGACAACTAAGTGGCCCAGGGCCTTAGACACTTATTAGTTCTCCTGGGCAAGTCACTTAACCCTGTTTGCCTCAGTTTTCTTGTCTGTAAAATAGGCTGGAGAAAGAAATGGCAAACTACTATCTTTGCCAAGAAAACCCCAAATGATGATTAAAGCAGCTGAAAAACAGCAACAACTATGTCCCTTCCAGCTGTAAATCTATGCTACTCAGAAATCATATGCAGCAACATTACTATACCCACATGATGCCCCTAAGGGGCGTACAAAAGGTAACAGCCACTGGGACAATGGAAAGATTCATTTAAATAATAATGAGAATTCTCTGTAATATTAAAAATTCACACATCTGATGTAGTATTTAAAAAAATGATACAACACTCTTTCACTAAACTGATAGGTCTGGGAACAGAGATTACAGAATTGTTCTCTCTTTTTTAATTCTTTTAAAGAATATCTGGGTGGGCTTCCATCTTCATTGATGTCCATTTGAATAAACTGTAAGAACACCAAGAGCTTTTGTAGAGCCAACAAGAACTAAAGAACATGCAGCTGGAGGTATCAGCTGTGCACATGTAATTATAGCCAAAATAACTCCCCAGAGTTGCCAGCTGTAGAGAAAGAGAAAGAGACTTAAAAAAAGGCCCTAAGACAGTCAAACACTCACTGCAGACTAGAGAACTCAGCCTGCCACAGAGCATTATTACTGTTGTGTCCAAGAAAAGGCAAAGCTGCCACCACAGAATTTGGGTAATTGGCAATTGCAAAACGCACATCTGTCCCAGCCCATCTGCAGAACATACTGAGCGTCAAAGGTACAATAACATAAAGAAAGTTGTGTGGGAGTAAAGAGAAGGGAAAATACCTCAGGCATTTAATTTGGTTCATATGGAGACAGAGAGAGCTACTTAAATGAAAGACTGAATTGAGGGTTGTTTCCTTAGGTTCCATCAGGTGATGGGACAGTTGTTTAAAACAATTTCAGGAAATCAATTTCCTGAAAATGTTGTCTGAGAAGAAGAAGATGTAACAGATGTAAGGTGAGACAAGTACAGCTGGATTCCCTAGAGCTGATCTGAAGCACTATAATACCTTTAAGCAGGATTATTGCTGTAACAACCAGATCTTTCCTGCTTGGGACACTAAATATTAGTCAATGATCAGCTATCAGCAGAGCTGTAACTAGGGTTGAACCACTTGGGCTTTGCCCCTAGATGCCAAAAGTTAGAAGGTGCTATAATGAGACTTACAGAGCTTCAGCAAACATTCATAGAAACTGAGGCTAGCAACTAGTTACTAAAACTTAATTAATTAAAGGAAAATGCTTACCAAATGCTGTATTAGTGACCACAAACCAGTTGAGTTTTTCACTGGTGTGTGATCTTTCATAACCAGTGGTAGTCTTTCCAACAGTATTTGTGGAAACATTTAGTCTACTTGCCCAAAAGAGAAGTTTCAACTCAAATAAATATAGGCATTAGAGGTGATGTGTAAGGGGACAAAACATTCAGGAGCTTTCCCATAGTTATCCTATCCCTTCTCACATTATCAGAAAAAAAAAAAAGAACCATTAAATTTTCTTTCTTTAATCCTTTGAAATAAGTCAGTCATTACAGTTTAGTTAAAAAACTCTAATCTTTCTCCACTCTAGTTGTTGATTCGGAGGGGGGAAAAAAAGAATATTTCCTTGAAGAATCAGATATTAGGGATTACAGCATTGAGGATGGTAAGAAATATAGTCTTACAAGACCTTTCAATAAGGCCTGATTCTGGTTAAACATTAGTTATAACTGGTACTTTCATGACTTCAAGAAAAAATTTGGAAAAGATCCTCAAATTGTACTCATTTCTCTCTCCTATGATGACTAAAGGCATCTTCCTTTCTTTCCATGTACAACTTTTTAAAAAATCCTAAATCAAAGCCCTTACATTTAAAAACTCCAATACATATCCCTAGTTCAGAATGTAAACATGATACATAGAAAAAGTCAATGTCCTTCAGAAAATGTATAGGGGGAGAAGAAAAGGAAAAAAAATATAATATATAAAGGTATATTTGGATACATATGTGCGTATGTAATTATTATACATGTAAATGGAATAGCAAGCTGTATATAATAGATTTTCAATTTCATGTATAATATTTTTATTATCCTGTGTTATAGAAATACTTATTTTATCTCATAAAATTTTTTAAAGAAATTTTTTTAAAGGAAATGCATAAGGGGACAGGAATTTACATGCCACCTTAAAGACAACCAGCTTCCCTCCAGGTGGAAATGTTACAAAGAGAAAGGGTTTAATATTGTTGGGGAACATAAGGAACAGCAGACTCTGAAGGTGGCCTTCAACACTGAACTCTACAGATCTTAATTATATACCTGAGAACATCAATGCAAACCTCTCTGGTCACTCATGGTATGGGACAATTTTTTAAAAAGGTAGTTAGGGAAAGGGATGTCAAAGGAAATCAACAAGGTGACATTTACATAATCATCTTCCACTTTTCCACATTCTCTGCCCTGCTTCCCAAAACTTTTTTTTCTTTTTCAATGCAGTTCTACAATTTCCTGAGAGTAAAAAACTCCCTCCATCTGTGCTGAGAATCACATTAATGCTTTAAGTTGATTTGCCCACATATAGCTAATAAATGTCAGGGGCAGGATTCAAATTCAGGTCTTCCTGGTTCCTAGGCTGATATTTTATACATTAAGTATGCTGTTACTCAAACTAAAAAGAGAAGTGATAGAACTTTGAGAGTGATCATAGAAGTCTTGAGTGAAATTGCTTGCTCCTTTGAATGACTTTGAGTGATAAATAGCTTTCTACAAAAGAATTTACAAGTCCTCCTCAAGATTGTTATTGTCCATCCTTTATTTTTGAAGAGGACCAATGGCATCATAAGGGTGATGTCCTAACTTGAATCTGAATTGAATTTAAGTGAGGCAGAGCTGTTCAAAGTCATCAGTCTCACTTTCTCTTCCAGGATAAACCAAGTCCAGTGGCAAGACAAAAGTCAAGATTACTAGTGATGGCCTGAGATGCAGTGGCTGAAATTGATCTTTCTAAATTAAGGTAGCTTCCCAGACCTCAGTTTATCTGAAAGGAGGACTGAACAAGGAAGGAAAACTACAGCATGGGAATTAGAACATGTTAGAATTTGCCTGTTAGAATTTGCAAGTAGAAACCAATTTTTGAATGATCACTAACATCTCCCTCCACATCCCCCACCCTATCCCAGATGCACATGGCACTTGGAGATGTGGAAATAATAGCTCCCCAACTTAAACCCGTATGTCTTCCTGTCAGTAAGAGACTATCTTGTGAGAAAAACAGAAATGGTACAGGATAAAATTGAGCTTCCAAATCATTGTGTATGTCATGAGATTAGCAGCTTTCTTCTGGAGACTTCCTCAAAGCTTTCCTCCACAAATATTCAGAAGCCAGCACAAAGGCTAGGCAAGGAAGATCACTAAAACAAAAAACACAGTCTCAACATCCAAAACAGCTGGTGGAAATTGTGATTGTTTCAGCGGATTTGGTTGACATATCAAGCTGAGTCAAAACAAGAGAGTGCTTCAAACAGGCACGAGAACAGAAATGAAATTAGGTGTTTATCAAGTGCTTGTCCATCTTGGTTTTTTCTCCCTGATGGAACACACAGCCCCTTTTTAGTTTGAGACAGCCAGAAAGTAAGATCTTTTCTAGGTTTAAAACCAACTGATCATGTGGAAAAAGCCATTAATTCCTTTAATTTACTAAGGAACTTGTGGATAAATAAATCATGAAGAGAAAAAATTGAAGCAGTATAGTAGAAGGAATAGAATGGTAGGCTGGGAGACCCAAAGACCTGGATTCAATCCTTTCTCTTCCACTTACTAGTTTATGTGACAAACTATTAAGTGACAAGTCAGTTAACCTTTAAATTTTTCAAGCAATTAATCCCCTAGGATTGATTTCTCTACTAAATCAGTCAGTTCTAATCTCTGGAGAGTTGGTGAAAGGAGTTGGGAGTTCCCATGCTAGCAAAATTACAGCTCCTTTATGTAGATGAGTAAATCCAGTAGAAATATTCAAGTCACAACTAGAGAAATTGTAAAAAAAAAAAAAATTTAGATCCTAGTACAAGGTGATATTAGATCACCTTCATGGTTCATCTCAATGCATTTGTTGTTGTTGTTCAATTGTGTCAAACTTTATTCGACTGACCCCCATGAACTTTTGTACATGGGATTTTCTTGACAAAGTAGTTGAGCTAAAGCCTAATGATGACATATTTAGTAGAACTGAAAATAAAAGGAGAAAGTTTAATAGTTCTGGTTTTTTTAACTATCAAAAATGGTTTGCCATTTCTTTCTCTAGTGTGTCTCCATTTTACAAATGAAGAGGTGCTACATGACTTGTTCAGGGTCATATACTGGAAGTTTCTAAGGCTAGATTTGAATTCAAATTATCTTGGCTCCAAGCCTGATATATTATCCATTGTACCACCTAGCTACATGGAGCTTTATATATACAAACTCAAAACAATCCTGTGAGTTAAGTTTTATTTTATCCCCATTTTATAAATGAGGAAACAAACACAGAGGAGTTAAGTAGCGCAGCTAAGAGGATTTGAACTTAGATCCTAAAAACTATATACTCTGTCACCCAGGTTCCTAGGTTAAGATTCATTGGATCCTAGGAATACCTATTCAGGTCTGAAAGGGACCTTAGAAAATATGTGATTCAAAAACTTTTATTTTACAGTTAAGAAAACAAGCTTAAAGAAAGGGAAAATGAATTGTCCCTGATCACAAAAGTTGTACATGACAGAGAAGGGACTTAAATCCAAGTCCTCTAACACTTAATTCATGGCTTTTATGATTCTAAGTAGTCTTAAAAGATTTAATGCAACTTTAAAAGTCAGCATTCTCAGTATCTCACTCACATCAGCATCTGAATAATTACAAAATTTTGCTCATTTGCAATCTTGCAATGCTGCTAGTACCCTCAGAGGACTCCTGGTTGAACAGAGTATTTTCTTAGGAAGAATTCAAAGGATATTCAGTTTAGAACATGGAAGGATTTTGTTTGTTTTTTAATTGCAGTGAAAATGAATGCAAAAATGTCAGGAGAGAGTCCCGTGCTCATCTAGAAAGAGACATTGCTGTGGCATAAATTGCTTACAACAGGACAGGCATTTGGCTGATTAGTCTATGCTACCAAAAACTTAGGCTTCCAAAAAACTCTCAGTTTTAGATAATTTGTAACAGATTACACAATTACCGGAAACTAGCTAAAAATGTACCAATTTGTCATATTTTCCAATTCAAAGAGTGCAATGTTCCCAAGGAAAAGATGTTTAAAAAGTATCACTATGCTTCATTCTAAAGTCTGCTGCTATACTGAAAAGAAACCCATTGCTTCTGACTTGGCCTCTCCTGGGGAGGGGGGAACCTTTTACCCTAGTAGTAAATAATTTCCTATTTGGAGAGAGAATCACCATACAAAATGATTCTGGACTTTGGTGGAACTACAAAGAGAATCTACCCAGAAGAATGGGGCTCCATCAGTTGTTATTGTTTAATTACGTCCCACTCTTTGTGACCCCATTTGGAGTTTTCTAAGTAAAGATACTGAAGTGGTTGCCATTTCTTTTTCCATTTTGTCCCCATTTTACAGATGAGGAAACTGACGTCAAAAGGGTGAAGTGACTGTTCTGAGTAACATAGCTAGTAAGTGTCAGAGGCCACATTTGAACTTAAAAAGATAACTCTTTCTCACTGCAGACTTAACATTCTATCCACTGCACTAACTAGTTGCCCTGACTCTGTCAGCAAAGGCTAGTAAAAATTATGACAAACTGAGATCCTTTCAAAGGTATCTCTTAGTGTCACTGCCCTCTCTGATCACCCCTATCCCCCAAAAGAAATGTAAGCAAGGTCAAACAAGGTCTATTCCGGGTCCCCTTAAAAGTCTAGTCCTCTTCATCATCACAGAGAGGAATTAAAAACATTTGGTTAAGCTGAACGAAGAGGCAGCTGTTTGCAATTAGATGAAGCATTAGGACCATTTTCTTAACTAACTTCCCAACTGGCTAACCATTTACCATAAGCAACATACCGTGACAATTTGCCAGAATGTTTAACTTATCTCTAGCTTTGGGGGTTTTTATATCTTGCTCTCATTTTACTTCTGTCTACCCACATATAGTCTGACTATCTAAGTTCCTCTTGTTCAAATGCAGGCTCGAAGGGTAGAAGAGATGAGTTGGAGTCAGCTTAAGCTGTTGTTCTCTTTGTCAATGGAAAATTCAGCTTAAACAACTGTTAGCAGAAATGGTGGCTCTTGATGTTACTAAAAGGGAAAAGGAAAGAAAGGCTTTCCAAACAATGTACTACTTATATATTTTAATTTTTTTACCTGCTTCCATTAGGAAAAAAAATCAAAGGACATCATTAGCTTTTTTCTAACTAATTAGGAGTAGGGATAGAAGAGCATTTAATGGGTAGCAGTAGGAATCTAGAACTCTCATAATTTTTAGCAGTACTTCTTATTTAACAGTACTAGTATTACTGTGGAATAAAATTGGAGTGTATGGGGTATTCAGGGATACTAGCACTTCTGGTGTGAGAACTTGCTAAATGCTTTCAGGGCTGCCTATCCATTTTTGGTGTCCACCTGTCACCCAACTCTCATCCATGGCTCCAAGAAGCTATAGGACGCACAGCAGCCTCAATCTGGTAAAAGCCTCTTGGCAGAAAGGCTAAATCAGGCTGAGGGTAACCAACAGATCTCAAACCCATTAGTGAGTTAGTGGGATGAATACTCCAGGTATATGAAAACCTACCCCAATAGAATGGGCCAATGAGAACAATTTATTCCTTTTTTTTTAATAAAGCTTTTTATTTGCAAAACATATGAGTGACCGTTCAACATTGACCTTTGCAAAAAAAACTTTTTTTTCCCAAGTTTTTCCTTTCCCTCCCCCCGCCCCCCACCCCTAGATGACAGGTAATCTAATACATGCTAGATAGGATAAATTATATGACAAATATAATACATGTATACATATCTATACAGTTATCTTACTGCACAAGAAACATCAGATCTAGAAAGAGAAGAAGAAAAAAAAAAAAAAAAACAACCTAAGAAGGAAAACAGAATGCATGGAAATATTCACAGAAAGCGTTAAAATGCTGTGTTGTGGTTCACTCTCAGTTCCCACAGGCCTCTCTCTGGATGTATATGACTATCCTCATTGCAGCACAACTGGTTTGAATCACATCATTGTTGAAGAGAACCATGTCCATCAAAATTGATCATCGTATAGTCTTGTTGCTGTGTATAATGTTCTCCTGGTTCTGCTGATTTCACTCAGCATCAGTTCATGCAAGTCTCTCCAATCCTCTCTGAAATCCTCCTGTTGGTCATTTCTTACAGAACAATAATATTCCATAACATACATATACCATAATTTATTCAGCCATTCTCCAATTGATGGGCATCTTTTCAATTTCCAGTTTCTTGCCACTACAAAAAGGGCTGCCACAAACATTTTTGCACATGTGGGTCCCTTTCCCTCCTTAAAAATCTCTTTGGGATATAGGCCCAGTAGAAACACTGCTGGGTCAA
Source organism: Myrmecobius fasciatus (assembly GCA_023553655.1). Classification (NCBI taxonomy): domain Eukaryota; kingdom Metazoa; phylum Chordata; class Mammalia; order Dasyuromorphia; family Myrmecobiidae; genus Myrmecobius; species Myrmecobius fasciatus. Next base: position 337,241 of record JAJPUD010000726.1, read on the forward strand.
AGGGTATGCACTGTTTGATAACTCTTTGAGCATAGCTCCAAATTGCTCTCCAGAATGGTTGGATCCGTTCACAGTTCCACCAACAATGTATCAGTGTCCCAGTTTTCCCACATCCCCTCCAACAGCTATCATTATTATTTCCTGTCATTTTAGCCAATCTGACAGGTGTGTAGTGGTATCTCAGAGTTGTCTTAATTTGCATTTCTCTGATCAATAGTGACTTGGAGCACCTTTTCATGTGACC
>JAJPUD010000726.1:337494-371554 GCA_023553655.1 Myrmecobius fasciatus
AAATTCCTTCCCCCTCCACAGGTCTGAGAGGTAAACCATCCTACATTGTTCTAATTTGTTTATAATATCATTCTTTATGCCTAGATCATGAATCCATTTTGACCTTATCTTGGTATATGGTGTTAGGTGTGGGTCAATGCCTAATTTCGAGAACAATTTATTCCAAGAACCATGAAGGCAGCTGATACAGGCATTGTAGAATGTTGAGTTTTGCCAAATACTTTTGCCAATCATCTCGATTTTAGATGGAATGAAGGTAATGCACTCTGCCTCACTTAAATCACCCAGTGATGACATCAGTCCTCCACGAAAACAGAACGCCAATACCAACAAGGAATAAGATTGTAGCTGGAAGGGAACTCAAAAGTCACTTTATTTTACAGATCATGAAAAATCTTGAGTCCAGGCAGATTAACACATAAAGGGTATACAAAGGATTTGAACTCCAAACTTGCTGCCTCTGGGGACAGGATTCTTTATATCATCATACTTTGCCTCTGTTTTACCTGCTCTACAACTTGGAGTATTTAGAGGGTTGCCTAGAGCACCTCAGAGGCTAAGTGACCATATTCACCCAGCTTAAACCCATCAACTGCAGAAATTGAATCCAGGTTTTCTTCCCTCCCAGGCTAGCTCTCTAACCACTGCCAAGTGCCAAATGTAATTTCTTGATCCAGTATGTAACTCATTTTCATTTAATGAAGAATTCAAAACATTCACTTTTATTATAATTAACAAATTACCATTATGTTATATAACATATCAAATTATTTGTAGTTAGAAGAAACTTTAGAAATTGACAAACCCAACTGCCATACTTTGCAAATAAAGTAATTTAGACCCCAAAAAAGTTGTGACTTGCTCTCAGTTATAGAAAGGTAGAATGAAAGTAGGTACTAGGATTCAAGTCTCCTGACTTTTAGTCCAATGTTCTTCTATCTTAAGCTATTTCCTAAAGGAAAAACCAATTCTTCTTAAGGAATAAGTCAAGCAACATATGTATATATACATATATATATGTCAACAAGTCAACAAGTATATAACAAGGGCTCACTATGTGCCAGGTACTTTGCTAAGCACTAAAAATTTCCCTTTCTAAGAAGACAAAAACAGTCTTTGCCCTGAAAGAGATCAAAGTCTAATGGAGAATAAAACATGCCATTAAACAAAGTACTTAAGGAGACATAGGTTTGTAAGCATATACATACAGATACAATATACATATATGCATACATGTACACATTCACATACACAGATATATTCTCTGTGTGTATATGTGTGAGATAGACAGTAGATAGATAGATAGATAGATAGATAGATAGATAGATAGATAGATAGATAGATAGGTAGGTAGATAGATAGGCAGATCATCTTAGAGTGAAGGGCCTATAGGATATAGGACTTTGAAATGAGTACTGAAGAAATCATGGGAAGCTTGGGGTCAGAAAGTGGAGAATATTCCAGGCTTGGGGTACAACCAATATAAAGGAAAGTACAGAGATGAGAAGTGGAACATTTTGTATGAGGTACAACAAATAGGATAGTGTATCTGAATCATGATGTAGATAAAGAAGAATCAAGTGTATGAAGACTGGAAAGGTAAAAAGAGGTCAACTTATATAGGGTTTTAAATGCCAAAAAGAGGGGCATACACATATATATACACACACATACATATAATCTTGGGGTAATAGGGAGCCACTGGAGTTTATTAAGCAGGAAGATAACATAGCCAGACTTGTATTTTAGAAAGATCCATCTGGCAGCTGAGTAGGGAGGGAATGGATTAGAATGGGGAGATAACAGAAACAGGGAATTCAAAGTCTATTAGACAATCTATTAAACAGTTGAATGTGTGAATAGAGAAAAAGAAAAGGGATATTATGAAAGTAAAAACAGTAAGATTTGACAGCCAATAGAATATGTGGGGTAAGTGTGAGTGAAGGATGACATTGAAGCTGTGAACCTAGATAACTGGGAAGATGTGGTCACCTTGACACTTACAAGAAAATTAAGAAAAGAAGAGAGTTTGAGAAAAAAGATAATGAATTCTGTTTTAGATATGTGGATAGGAAGAGCAGTTCAAGATCACAACCAAAATGGTACCACCAACTTTCATCATGAAATGTCCTTATAGTTGCTTAGACCAGTGGTATTCAAACTTTTCTTATCAGTAAAATATATTTGAGTGCAAACCAACCATATGAACATATTTATTGATAAACCTAAAGATCTAAACTTTTGAAATAAGAATTCATTTTTGGATAAAATTTGTTAGGAAAACTGAAAAACAGTTTGTCAGAAACTAAGTATAGACCAATATCCCACACTGTATTCCATGATATGATCAAAATGGGTACATATTTAGACATAAAGGGTGTTATCATTAGCAAATTAGAGGAGTAGGGGAAATTGTATCAACCAGAGCTGTAGATAAGGGAAGAATTTATAACCAAAAAAGAGATAGAGAGAATCACAGAAAGTTGCATTAAATTAAAAAGGATTTACACAAACAAAATCAATGCCAGCAAGATTAAAAAGAATGCAGGACTAGAGAAAAAATACAGCAAGTTTCTCTGATAAAGGCTTCATTTTTTCAAATATTAAAGGAACTGATTCAAATTTATAAAAATATGAATCATTTCCAAATAGAAAAAAAAATGATCTAAGCCTATGAACAGGCAGTTTTAAGAAGAAATCAAAGATATCTACAGCCATATTTTTAAATGTTCTAAATCATTATTAATCAGATAAATATAAATTAAAACAACTCTGAGGTACTACCTCACATCTATCACATAAGCTAAAATAACAGGAAAGGAAAATGTTAGAGAGGATGTAATCCTCACTAAGTCACTAATGCACTATTGGTGGAGTTGCGAATTGGTTCAATCATTCTGGAGAACAATCTGGAATTATGCCCAAAAGGTTATAAAACTGTGCATACCCTTTTTCTCAATAATACCACTACTAGGACTGTATCCAAAGACATAAAAGAAAAAGGGAAAGGTTCTATATATACAAAAATATTTATAGCAGCTGTTTTTATGTTGGTGAAGAATTGAAAATGGAGGGGATTCCCATTCATAAGAGAATGACTACATAAATTGTGGCATATGATTGTGATGGAATACTATTGTGCAATAAGAAATGATGAGCAGGGTGGTTTCAGAAAACCTGGGGGAAACTGGTATGAGGTGATGCAGTGAGGTGAGCAGAACCAGGAGAACTTTGTGCACAGTGAGAACAATTTTGTACAATGAACAATCATGAGTAACTTGTCTATGAATTGCCACAATAATGCAAGACAATTCCAAAGACTTTTGATGAAAAGTTTTATCTTTCTCCAGAAAGAGAACTGATGGAATCTGAGTGCAGATTGAAACATAATTTCTTTTTACATTTCTTTAGTTTTCTTACTTTTTTCAGCATGGCTAATATGGAAATACATTTTGCATGATTTCATATATATAATTGATATTACATTTCTTGACTTTTCAATAGGTGGAATAGGAGTAGGAGGAAGAGAAAGAATTAATTGAAGGAGTTGTGGAAAGACAGGCATGCTAATGCATTGCTAGTGGAACTGCGAATTAATAAAACCATTCTGACAATCAATTTGGAGTTATGTAAATAATATGACTAAAATATAAATATCCTTTCACCCAGAGATATTACTACTGTGCATAAAAAGGCAGGAGGAACTATACAAAATGAAATATTTATAGCAGCACTTTTTATGGTAGCAAAGAACTGGGAAACAAAATAGATGCCCATATTGAGTATGTGGGTACCCAATGTAGTAGAAAGATAAATATGAGATATATGAGATGTCAATATAAATAAACTGAGATTCCACAAATTACATTATTTCTGAGGTCCCTCCTGGTTCAAAAGATATGATCTTTTTTTTTCCTATGCTTTAGATTGTTCATCTGAGAAGGCCAATATTGAAAATTCTTGGGCAGCTGTTAATGCAGTGAATAATGCACTAGGCTGGAGTCAAAAAGAACTGAGTTCAAAACCAGCCCCAAACACTTAATAGCTATGTGACTATGGACAAGTTTCTTCACCCTGTTCACCTCAGTTTCCTCATCTATAGCAAAGTTTCTTAAACTGTGGGTCACAACCCCAAATGGGATCACATAACTGAATTGGGGGATTATGAAAATTTGGCAACAGTAAAAGATTTCAGAAGACAAAAGCTAAAATCAAAAATCAAAAACATAATGAATCTGGGATGTTTCTGGCAGTATTTGCTTATGTTGCATCATGCAACTTCACTGCAGCCTTGGTTCAGAACACACAACATTCACACTTTGCTCTGCAAATGCATGAACACTGCCAGAAACTCAGCATCAACATGGGGTCACGAGTGGAAAAAGTTTAAGAGGCTCTGCTCTATAAAATAAGTTGAAGAAGGAAATGGCAAACTACTCCCAGTATCTTTGCCAAGAAAACTCCAAATGGGGTCATGAAGAGTCGGACATGACTGAAGCTACTGAATAATAAAACAAGGTTATTTCCACGTGTGCATACTCAGTTAAAATATATGCCTATATGTTCATAGTCATATATATGTACACATATATACACATTTATCTATACAGACAGCAAATTTTAGAAACAGTTCTAGATTTGGAGCAAGCCCAGGCTCAGTTCTTGCTTCTGTTACTGTAGGCAAGACTTTCAACATTTCTGTATCTCAATTTGCTCACCTATAAATTGAGGGGTTAGACTGAATTATCTCTAAGATTCCTAATCACTTTAAATATATGATCTTGTGATTTTACTGTAGATTTCCTTTACTGGTGCTATGAAAAAAAAGATTTTTTTTTACTGAGAAGACTACTCCCTCTCAAAATCACAATAAGAAATTCTATCATGGATCCAGTTGTATATGTCAGCATCACCATTCTTTTCAGATTTTTTCAGGTGCCAGAGGTCAATGATAAAACATGAGGTGTCTGCTGGACAAGAAACTTTGACCATCTCACATGATGCCACAGAATACAAGCAGATGTCAACACTTTCACCTTCCACTTTCTAAATGTTGCTGATAGAGCCAAGTTTCATTTCACTTATTGGGCTACTTTCCATGTTGGTAGAGTAGCCTGGAGAAGGGAGGAAGAAAGAATTGAGATCCAAGTTTCATATCTGCTAACATAAAAGGATGTTGTATCACTGCCATATTTTAAGAGGAAAGCTTCTCTAAATCATCCCAGGGCTCTGCGGAATAATGGACAGAACAATGGGGATGATACATTCCCCCCAAAATTCCCTTCTTCCCCTTCAGAGGTATAGATGCTTCTTTTTTGGCATCCCTTAACTATATAACTAGCAAGATTTAATTCAAGCTAAAAATAGCCATCAATATTAAATACCAAATTTGGAGAGAAAGAATGAGTAAGAAAAGTTAAGAAATAACCACTTGGCTAAAGGAAATTCAGCACTAAGCCAAATTCATTCCCATTTTGACCTGAATAGAGAGAGATGGCATGACTATATAGGAAGAATACTCATCCTGGGTCAAAGGACGTAGGTTCAAATTCTGTTCCTGATACCTGTTCCTTAAATTCCCTGGGTCTTGGTTTCCTAATCTATAAAATGAGGAGATTGACCAGATTACATGATTTCTGAGATACCTTTTAGTTCAAGATATGCTATCTTTTGACTATGCTTCAGATTTTTTCATCTGAAAATAATATTAAAAATTCTTGTAATCAACCTATATCATTTAGCTTCCATAGAGACTGATTTTATAAATACAAAGTGATTAGTTGATTTGATTGATTGATTGATTGATTGATTTGATTGATTGGTTGACCGGGACAGGCAACCACAAATGCTGTCAAATCAGTTAAATGATGATTTTTAACTTATTATTATTATTTTCTGTTTTGGTAAATTGATAGAGGTATATGTTAGAAGATTCTTTGATTTTATGCCTCTGATAGCATCCAGAATAACCTTTATAAGCCTTTAAAATAACATAGGAATTGCTTTAGTCTCATAAAGTAGTATTGAAGAAGAATGAAATTATGAGTTTGGAACCATGTTATAGTCTTATCTCTTTCACTAAGCAACTATTCTTCCTCAAATAATTCACTTACCTTCTTATAAAATCAGGGAGTTAGATCAAGTAGCCTCTAAAATTCTTCAGTCTGTGAACTATGCAAAAAGTTTTGAATAGATGGTGTCTAAGTTCCCCTCCAGATCTAATATTCTATGATTTTTAAGTAGCAAGCGAAAAGATTTTTCTTGAGAATTATCTTTTTTTTAAATGACATAACTAGTTATAGAAAGAAATTTTCTTTGATGGTCAAGTTAAGCATTACCACCTCTCTGATTCTATCCCTACCCCTCTAATCCCAGGTGCAAGTGGCTTCCCCCTCCAATGAATTCTCAGAGGGCTTTGCTTATATTTCTCTTATGCACTTATATACAATTTTGTGTCATAGTTATTTGTGTACATCTTATCTGCCTACTAGATTGAAATGCTTGGGTTGTGTACCTCTGTATCAACTCTAGCATTTAGTATAACGTCTTACAGTCTTCTAAAATGAATGTTTGTTATATGAATAACTGGATGGAGGAAATGCCTATTTCAATGCAAATGTAAGATATTTTTGCAACTTTTTTCTAAACCATTTAAAGAAAAGATAGCTAGTTGGTCAATCATTAGTTCACCTATGAAAGAAATTTTCATGACTTTCTCAGATCAAGGACTTGCATATTATATACAAGCTCCATTCTGTTTTATTTGGGGGGAAAATGAACTTTTGTTTCCCATCTACGTATCACTATTCTTTTAATTATTTATTAACATTATTAGTAATTTTTAAATGAAGTGCTTACCCAAAATATATGCTCTGAGGACAATCAGCAAGATGATTTCAGAGAGGACTGGAGAGACTTACATGAACTGATGCTAAATGAAGTGAGTAGAACCAGGAGAATATTGTACACTGTAACAGCAAGATTATACAATGATCAATTCTGAAGACTGTGGTTCTTTTCAACTGTGAGGTGATTCAGGCCAGTTAAAATGGTCTTGTGATGAAGAAGGCCATCTGCACGCAGAGGAAGACTGGGGGCTGAGTGTAGATCACTCAGTTCGTATTTTCACATTTTTTGTTGTTGTTTGCTTGCATTTTGATTTTTTTTCTTTTTTGATCTGATTTTTCTTGTGCAGCAAGATAATTTTGGAAATATGTATAGCAGAATTGCACATGTTTAACATATATAGTATTAGTATATATGAAATGTATTTATTACATGGAGAGGGAGGGTGGGGGAAAGGGAAGAAAAAAAATTGGAACACAAGGTTTTGCAAGGGTGAATACTAAAAATTATGCATATATTTTGAAAATAAAAGGCGTTGATAATAAAAAAAATATGTTCAGGGGAGCAAATTCAATGGAATTCCCCTTTAACTGAATATTACAGTATAAACAATAGACATTTTTCATCCATCTGGTTTTTCCTGTATGAACCAGAAGATAAATATCCTTTGAATATTCAATGAATATTCATGGAAATTATGAACTCAAAGTAACCAGAACAATTTGCAGATTAGAGGATCCCATCATCTTTACAGAATTCTTCTTGCATTTAGACTCTACATAAGACATCCTCCAAGACAATAATAAATACCTTTGAGTAGCAAAGATTTCACAGGCTTATGCCTCACTTGAAATTGATATTCAGAGTTTCATTGAACAAAGTTATATATGTGGTTGCATCCATCAAAAAATCTTTTATGGTTTTGTCACAAGCATGAGGTTTAGAAGAGCCCATCTTTAAGTTGATAAGCATTTCTCAAGCACCTACTATATTCCAGGCATTTGTACTAGAGGTATTTTGTTCTCTTGTATATTTTTTTAAACAATCAATATGCACTAAACACAACAGGCTCTTATATTTTCATTAAATTGAATGCAGTGGTATCATCTGCTATGAAAATCATTAACTACCTACTTATTATTTTCTTAAATTGATATAGGACAGTATAGATAATAGTTACTTGAGCACTAAGAAGTTAAATGATTTGCTCACAGTTACACCATCAGAAATGTTAGAGGCAGGCCTTAACTCAAGTCTTTCTGAATCCACAATTGGCTCACTATGTACCTCCCCTTACTTCAATTACTTCTTCACTCCAGGTAATTAGCAAATAGAAATCTGTGTGTGTGTGTGTGTGTGTGTGTGTATGCGAGTACCTTCGACCAAACACCTAAGGATATTTTGACATCATTTACATTCAAATTTTAGAGAGTTTTTCTTAAGGGGAAGGAAATAAAAGAAATGGGTGAGAGATTTCAAAGACTATATATGCACCAAGTCATTTTCACTCTTAAATATAAAACAAATTCTGTGTAGGGGAAAGAAAAGGGACTCTCCCTTCATTTTTTGTTTATTCTTCAGGACAAGTGGCTATGGTATCTATTTTGATTACCTGGGGCATCACTCAGCATGAATCTTCAGCCAGTACATCCATCCCATGTATACTCAGAGGAATACACACACATACATACATAAATACACATTTATTTATTAATATATATATATATATATATATATATATAGTGTGTGTGTATGTACATATATATATAATTACTTTCTGTAAATAACTCCTATGGATTCAGGTATCTTTGGTCTCAGACTCCCAAATTTGAGTTATCTTTCATGAGTTACAGTTTCCTTTTTCAAAGACCATAGTTTTAAGTCTATTTTTTAAAAAGGTTTATAAGCATTTTTATTTTTACTAGGCCATATTTTTAATTTATATAACTGAAAAACAAGATTATCCAGAATTACAGAGATTGATAATTTACTACTTTTACTTTAGTGTAGAATTTGGTGCTTGGAAGACCTGAATTCAAAAACTGCTTCAGACTCTTACTAGCTCTATGACTGAGCTTCAGTTCACTTATCTTCAGTTCATTTATCTGTAAAAAGAGGGTAATGATATTACTTAGCTGGAAGAATTATTGCAAAGATCAACTGAAGTTATGTATGTAAAGCAGTTTATAATCCTTAAAGAATAATATAAATGATTATTTCATTGTGTTTTGAATTGTTGTCCATAATTATCCTATGTGCATATACTAAATCAATTCAGCAAGTATTCATTAAGCACCTACTATGTACTAGACATTGTAAAAATAATAAAGATAAGGACAGTTTACATTTAAATACTGCTTTGAAGCTCACAAATGGGCAGCAAGGTGACAAAATGGATAAAGTGCTGGACCTGAAATCTAAGTCTATCTTTTAAAGTTAGACTTCAGAATTCATCTTCCTGAATTCTAATCTGTCCTCACATTCTTATTAGCTATATAACTCTGACATCTGTAAATGAGCTGGAGAAGGAAATAACAAACCACTCCAATTTCACTCTCAAGAAAATCCCAAATGTAGTCATGAAGAATCAGACATGACTGGAATAACTGAATGACAACTTGAGGTTCATAAAGCACTTTCCATGTATTATTTCATTTGATCCTCACAACAGCTTTCTATAAGGTAAGTGTCATTATTATACTCATGCTTCAGAAAATGGAAATGAGGCTAAAAATGCATAGAGGTTTGTATAGAATCACAGAGCTAATAAAAGTCTTGGGCAGGATATGAAACTAGATTTTACTTATTCTAACCCCACACTCTATTCTCCATTTCACTCTGCCTCTTTAAGAGAATATTTGGTTAGGGAGGTCAGTGGTAGAAAAGTGATTGGCCAATTGACTTTACTAAACCCAAGATTCTTGAAAATTCCTTCAAAATCATCACTTGTGCCCCAAACTTCTTTCTAGCAGTGATTCCAGATGCAAGAAAATGATTAATTTCCCAAGAACAGAGAGCAGGTTTATTGGACTGTTCTCAAATATAGGAAACTGGAATAAATTAAATACCTCAATGGTAAAAGGGACAGCTGATTTAAAAAAAATACTTCTTCAGGCTAAAATACATTGTACAGTTCCAGCTGAAACCACAGATTTCAGTAGCCCCACGTCATTGGTCACCATTGCCCTCACTACAATTCTTCCAACCTGTTTAGTATTTTCTTAATTCAACTTAATAGGACAACTGGAAGAGTAAGAAATAGCCTTTCCTCCTCGTGCCCATATGCTCCTTCCCCTGGGCAATTCAAGATACTTCACCAAAAGTGCAGCTTCTGAGCCTGGGATTTTTGACCTTTCTCAATCCCCATAAACTGGTGAAGATCACTGTATAGACCCACTATCTCAGCCAAACATACCACCCAAAGTGTATCTCCTCCTGGCAGTAGCATCATCTTTATATGTGGCACTTTTCTTAACCTTCCCAGGGAAAAAGGAATATTTATTTTCCCACAAAAGGGGGTCATTTTTCTTCCTGTTTTATAAACTCCCTTTGTAGGCCTGAGGCTTTTGTACACTGTACTGGAAGTACTGCCAATGGCACACGCTGGGTGCAAGTAAAAATTTTAAAGGCTGTGTAAACAGAAAGCCATCTGGAGAAATGTTTCCTTCATCGGCACAGTGGAGACAAGAATAGAATTTCCTGATATAGATGCACTGTTTGACTCTGCAGATTCCACTGGCTACTAGAGAGAGGATCCTCTCTTTAAGTAAATTTGACACCTCAGCAAAGAAAGGAGATGGTGATAGAAGCTTCAAAGCTTGTGGCCAACTGAGCAAGGTGAACCCAACTCCAGCAACAACTCTTTTCTTCCCCTTCTAGGAAAGTTTCCATATACTATTCTTGGCAGTTGCAAGGTCAGCCTTCAAGAAGGAAAGACTTTTCTCAAACTTTCTCAAACTCAAGCAACACCATTTTGAAAATAACAATTACTCCACTGGCTTTTTTCCATTGAGCTGGGTTCTTGACACAGGACCAGGGACTAGGGGACAATTATTGTTGGGAATTCTAAAGGACTCTGAGACCATAACATTTCCTGTGGATCAAATTCATTGAGAATTGTATGTAGTCCAAAAGTCCCCAAAATATGTCCAAGAATTTATTGCAAGATTGTTTCACTAGAACTAAGTGCCTCAATGGATAGTGTTGGATATGGAGTCAGGAACATCTGGGTTCAAATCTGGTCTCATACACTAGCTCTGTAATTCTAGACAAGTAACCTGACCTCTGTTTGCCTTAAATCATTGAAGAAGGAAATGACAAACTACTCTACTGTCTTTGTCAAGAAAACTCCATGAACAGTACGGTCCATGGACTCATGAAGATTGAGACACAGTTGAACATCAATAGCAAACCTAGACTATGAGGACTGAACCTATAATTTCACCAAGAGCTCAAATTGGTGATGCTTGAGTTTGAGAAAGTTTGAGAAAAGTCTTTCCTTCTTAAATGCTGACCTTGCAACTGCCAAGAATGGTAAATGGAAGCTTTCCAAGAAAGGGGAGAAAAGAATTGTTGCTGAAGTTGGGTTCACCTTGCTCAGTATGATCCAAGGAGTCATAAAGAGTGAGACACAGCTGAGCATCAACACATCCCTAGACTATAAGGATTGAACCTATAATTTCACCAAGAATTCCCAATGAAGAATATTCCTTTAAAAAAATTTAAATAATAGCTTTCTATTTTCAAAATACATGCAAAGATAATTTTCAACATTCACCCTTGCAAAGCCTTGTGTTCCAGATTTTTCTCTCCCTTCCCCCTCCCCTAGACAGCAAGTGATCCAATATATATTAAATATGCAATGAAGAACATTCTTTACCAATATAGATTAGTACCTTCTCTGAAACTTATAAACTCAGAAGATCACCAAGAGTTATAGATTAACAGACTTAATTAGGAGCACAAACTTAGTATATGTCAAATGCAGGGCTTGCTGGTCCCAAGTCCAGTCTTTAGCCTAGTGCCCATCTCTCAACTAGCCAACTCATTGATTTATTGGGTGCTTAAACTGAAATTTCATTGGACTAAAATATGCACATCTAAATACGGAGAGTTGAATTTTGAAACTTTGTTTTTAATGTTTTATTGAGATTTGGGGATAGAATGGACTTACATCATTGTCATTAAGCAATAACTTTATCTTGCTGTTTGCATGCATGCATGCAGGCACATGCATACACATACACACAAACACATATAGACATACAGACATACATATACTATACCTTCCTGGTAGAATTTTATCAAAATAAAGGGGCATGTATTTGACAGTAGATGCATCATCCCACTCCTACCTCTTTTTTCTCTTATTGACAAAAATTAATTCTTTCCTAGATTTGCACAAATGGAAATTAACTCACTATTCTTAAGTGGAATCTCCTGATGACTGCAATACTTTAGGGTTGCAGTAACAGTAATAAATAAAAATAACTATAACAAAATTATTAAGACAAATGTGGTATGAAAATAAGTAGACATGATACAAGTGTCAATTATTATTACTTCTATATTTTGGGAAAAGGACAAAGAACCCTCATTCTAATAATTCTATGAAGCAGTGGGACAAATATTACCATTCACATTTTTATAGACGAGAAAACTTGGATTGTAAAGTCAAATAACTTGTTCCCACATTTCATCTAATGACAAAACCAAAAATTCAAACTTATATCTAAGCCCAAGTTCAAAGACCCCTGAAATGGATTAAATGGATAAATAGATAAGCTAGATGTATACACCTATATATGTATACTTGTAAAATATTTTTTATTTGGCAAATCAAGATGGACTGAATGTGTCCTTATTATCCTATACTACAATATTATTGTGTTGAGGGCTGAGGGCTGAGATAACAGGAACCATGGTAAAAGAAATACATAGGCTAACATCAAAATCTTTCATGTTTGCTTGGCTTTTGTTAAAGAATTAATTCCACAAGAGGATTCAAGCTTTGCACCTTTGATTTTAGCTTAGAAAGAAAACAAATTCAACTGCATTTGAGTGATCTAAGACTGAAAAATAGTCTTTCCTATACATATTTTGAGAAATATTTTTATAATTTCATAGCATATATTTTCTGCCTGCTCTGTGCAGTCAGTAACCAAGTATTAAGTGCCTCCTGTATGTCGAGTGCTTTGCTAAACACTAATGATAAAAAAGGCAAAATCACCCCCTGTCCTTAGTTGGCTCCCAGGCTAACACTCATCTTCTTCACTCACATTTCACAGAATTTCTAGTTTCTTTCAAGGCTCAAGTACCCTCTTTTACATGAAGATTTTCTTGATTTCCATCTACTTCATAGCTGTTAGTGTTTTCTATATTACAATCACCTTGCATCTATTTTCTTTTTCACACTTAGAGAATATGATAGCACCTATAAAAAGTAATACTTGTCCCAAAAAGTTTTACAATAATTAATCACATTAATAATAATAATAATAGGTAGCATGTATAATAGCACTTTATATATGTTATCTCATTTGATTCTCACAACAACCCTGTGATATATAGTAATAAATAGATTTGTTGTTCTTTTATTCAGTAATATTGACTCTTTATGACCTCATGGACTATAATGGCAAATCAGGACCTTTTATTTTACACTATATTCTAAACTCTGTTCAAGCTCATGTTCATGACATTATGATATTTTCTATCCATCTCAACCTCTGTCATCTCTTCCTCCTTTTGCCTTCAATCTTTCCCAACATCAAGGTCTTTTCCACTGAATCCTGTCTTCTCATTATGTGGCCAAATATTTAAGCTTCAGCTTCAGTATTTGTCCAATGAGTAGTCTGAATTAATTTCCTTAAGTATTGTTTGATTGATTTGATCTCCTTGCTGTCTAAGGAACTCTCAAAAGTCTTCTCTCACACCACAATTCAAAAGTGTCAATTCCTTGTCGTTCAGCTCTCACAATCATATATTACTACTAGAAAAACAATAGTTATAACTATATGGACATTTGTTGGCAAGGTGATATCTCTGCTTTATAGCATATTGTCCAGATTTACCATAACTTTCCTTCCAAGGAGTAAGCATCATTTAATTTCCTGACTGTAGTCACCATCTGGAGTGATCTTTTAACACAAAAGTATAAAATCTAACACTATTTCCACTTCTCCCTTTATTCACCAGGAATTGATGGGACCAGGGGACATAATCTTAGATTTTTTTTAATGTTTAAGCTTCAAGCCACCTTTTACACTCTCCTCTTTCACCCTCATCAAGAGGTTTCTTAATTCTTCACTCTCTGTCACCTCAGTGGCTCATCTGCATATCTGAGATGGTTGATATTTCTCCCAGCTTGGCTAAATATATGCATGCCTACATATGAGAGAAATGATTATTTCTCTCTTATATTAATAACTAATTATTGAATCAGAAACAAGTTTTTTCCCCCTTTTCTACTTCCTTGTCCAGAAATCAACCAGTGTGGAAATCTTTCTCAAAGATCTCCTACTAACTCAGACAGTTAAAGAAATTCTCAATTTAGGCTAGTAGGAGGCTTCCTGCTCACTATGTTTACTCAGACAAATCTGAAAAAATGTTGATTCTCCCTTTTATCAGATAGGTGATATGGAAATTGATAAGTCTCTTTGACCTAGACTTGAGTGATGGTGCCTTAAGAGCCTCATTGTAATATAGTTCACCTCTCATTGAAATATTTATTTACTCATTAATTGTTAACCAATCAGAGTTGATTGCCACCCTCAGGAATACCCATTCTTCCAAGAACATATAAATTCTAAGCTCACCACAGTGAAGGGTCTTTGGTCTAAGAGAGGTAGCCAAATGATCGTTCTGTTTTTAACATACATGCTAGCATTATGAATAAAATGATTAAATTACCCAGAAATTATTTCTTTAGAACTTTTTAAATACCACATAAGTTTTTTAAAAGTGTATATGTTATATAAGTTGGGGAGATGTATAGGTATGTGTGTATGGAAATTCCTTCTACAAATGCAAATCAGCAACTCCTGTATAACTTAGTCATAGAAAACTGACTGGGGCACTGAGAAGGGGCACACAGTAATACAGCAGGTCTTTATCATAAGCCAGCTTTACAGCCAGGTCTTCCTAACTCTAGGGCTAGCCTTATAGCAATAACACTTTGCATGCCCATTTTTAGATGAAGGGGAGAAGGTCCAAAGAATTTAAATGATACAGCCAAAATCCCAAAGCTAGTAGTTTCTGACCTGAGACTAACAGAGTTCATTTGATTCCAAATCTCATGAACTTTCCTGTACATGTCTTGGCTGTAGTATCATTAAAACTTTAGATGGAGGGAAACTATGATATAGTGGAAAGAATGCTGGATTTGGAACCAGAGGACCTGAGTTAAACTCCTTGCTCTGCCATGTTGGGCCTCTCTCATCCTCAGTTTCTTCATTTGTAAAATAAGGGAATTATACTAGATAGATCTCTAAAATTAGGATTCAATAACCATAAGACAAAGCCATGCTAAACTGTTGCAAATTAGCTTAGTCAACAGTAATCCAAACTGTAGAGTTCTGTGACACATCAAATAACAAATATTTATTAAGTACCAACTGTGAAGGTCAACATATTTGATATTCTTACTAAAAGAACATTAGATGATAGATATATAGATAGAAAGACACAAATATATATATATGTATATATGTGTGCATACTCCAACAGAATAACCAATTCTTTTGTGATTCTTTGTGTAATTCTTTTATGAAGAGTTCTATTACATAGAAAGTCCATATCTTCCTTTAGCACATTCAGACATTCAAATATGTATGAGTGTATAAGTATATATGTATAAGTGTATACATGTATAAGCATGTATATAAGTGCAGGTAGGTTATGTAGGAGATAGAATGCCAAACCTGGATTCAAGAGGACATGAGTTCAAATCCAGCTTAGATACCTATCTACTAGCTATGTAACCTTGAGCAAGTCACTTAACCCTGTTTGCCTTAATTCTTCAATAAAATGAACTAGAAAAAATGGCAAATCAGTCCAGTATCTGTGCCAAGAAAATTCCATATGGGGTCATGAAGAGTCAGACAAGACTGAAACAACTGAAAAGCACCAACACGTGTGCATACACACACACACAAACTTTTCTTCATGAATGGGTATAGAATGCAAAACAACTTTAAGTTAAATCAGATGAACAGCAAATGTAACGTTTGTTGCTTATTTCTGTGTTGACTCTTTTGTTGTAATTTTACTCTAATTTAATATTATCCTCATGTTTGATAAATATTATACACATGGAAATGTATACTGTATCACATAATGAAATATGAAATGTATACAGCAATGTGAAATATATAGTATAGTGTAAATATCAACATGTCAAATGCTTTTAAGAAAGAAGTGCATATGCTGCACTGGTTTTTTATAGAAAAAAGATTAAACTGATTTGCTAAAATTATACAAATCAACTCCAATCATTTTAAAACACCAGGAAAAGAAACTTTTATTTTGTACACTAAAAGGAAGGGAAAGCCAATTGCCTGTTACTTAAATGAGAGGAAAGGAGAGGAGAAGAGAAGGGAAGGGAGGAGAGGAGAGCACAAGACAGGAGAAAAGAGAGGAGAGAAGAAGAGAGGAGAGAGAAAAAAAGAGGAGAGGAGAGGAGAGGAGAAGAGAGGAGAGGAGAGGAGAGGAGAGGAGAGGAGAGGAGAGGAGAAGAAGGATGATCTGTGCTTTCTGCTTTATTCCTAGGGATTCTCATTACTATCCATTTGGACTATTACAATAACCTTCTAACTCATCTGATGACTCAACTCTCTTCTCCCTCCAAACCATCTTTCACACACTACTGCCAAACCTATATTTCTTACAGAGATGATAACACAAGTCTGCTCACAGCCTGAATGCAATATCCTTTTATTGAAGAAAAACCAGTCTTCTCTTATATTGCTACTCTGAATACACTGTGTTCATATTTGAAAAGTGTTTGGTCTATTATATAGTTAAATTGTATTGAATTGAATCCCTGAGGCCTAGGACTTTGGGGATGATGCAGAAACTCCAAGTCCTCTCCCTACCACCAAGAGACAGCTGGGGAACAACCCTACAGGGCACACACTCCCTGAAGAAACATTAATTGGTGTTTCTCTACTGTTGAGTGGTTTTCTAGCACATTAATTCCATTAAGACAAACCTCATGGTCCAGGTTCCTGAGCACAGCCAATTCCATTGTTAAAGTCACTAAAGAGTTTTTCATGTGCTCAAAAGAAATGGAAAGAAGCCAAGGCATAGTAAACTATCAGCCATCAGCCCAGACATTACATAGTCATATTGAATTTAAATGATAGTGATATTATACAATCAGGAAAAAGTATAGTCACTGACTAATAATCTGGACATACAGATTGTCCTAGGTGGCTCCTGTTATTCTCTGTACCATCTGAGGTTCAAACATTGTTCTGAAGCTACCCATATGCCTATGTTTTAATGGATGCCCCAAATTCCCCACTAATCCAAGTACCACACACACACACACAAAAAAAAAAAAAAAAACCAGGAAAAATATCACCAGAGAGCTATACAACCTTACTTAGTACACACAAATAACCAAAGGTTTTGCACAGCAAATGATACTGCCTATGTCAAAGCTTTTTATTTATTAACAAAATATGTGGAAAGGGAGAAAAGAAGGGAATAAGCATTTACTAAATACCTACCTGCTAGGCACTATGCTAAGCATTTTTAATAAATATTATCTAATTTTATCCTCATAATAACTCTGCAAGGAAGGTATGATGATTTCCATTTTCAGTTGAGAAAACTGAGGCAGATAGACTAAGTGACTTGCCCAGAGTCATACAACTATTGAGTGTGCAAAGCCAGGTTTGAACTCAAGCCTTCCTGACTCTAGCTAAGTCTAAGGCTATAACCACTGGCTCCCTCCATCAAAAAACCATGCATTCTTGAGTTACTGTTGACTAAGCTAATTTGCAGTAATCTAGCTTGGTTTAGCATGACAGTCATTGGATTCTAGTTTTAGAAATGTAAGGGAATTTATAACTCTCTCATTTTACAGCTGAAGAAACTGAGAACCAGAGAGCCCAATATGGCAGAGCAAGGAGTTTAATCCAGGTCCTCTAACTCCAAATCTAGCATTGTCACTACTGTGTCATGCTTTTTTCCCTCAGCCTAAAGTTTTAATGACACACCAGCCAAGATATTACAGTCTAAAAAATTCTCACACTTTCCATGTGCCATTTTCAAGCAAACATGGTAAAAATATCTTCTTAATGGAAAACAAATTGCTTTGAAGATATGATTCATTTAGTTCTTGTCATCCCCACAAACTGAAAACTTTTCTGTCTCTAATTGCCATGAATTCTCTAATTTACTGCTTTCCCCCCTTTTTTTGAATGACATTGAAAGCAACAAGTATTTACTAAGCACCTACCAAAATTCTGTAACTACAAGGGAGTATGATGACAAATTCCTTAGTCACAAGAAACTTGTAATATTTAAATTCTTACATACCCATAATATAATTGGTTTTAGGCTTAACAATTTCTCTTGGGTGTTAAACCAGTTAGACCTGTGTGATTTGCCTGACCCCATTAAAACAAACACTGTATCTTATTCCCATATCAAAATTTGACTTAACACCTAAAGGATTATCCAAACTCTATAACAGTTTCTTAATATTAGCCTGTGAAGTTTTTTTGGCAATATTTTGATAACTGTATCTCAATTTGATTGGTTTCCTTTGCAATCTTGTGCATTTTAATTTAGGCATTTAAAACTGTTATTCTGTTGCACATGTTTAACATATATTGGATTGCTTGTTGTCTGGGGGAGGGAGGAGAGGAGAGGAAGGGGGAAAATTTGGAACATAAGGTTTTGCAAGGGTCTATCTTTACATGTATTTTGAAAAGTAAAAAGCTATTATTTTTAATAAAATAAAATGTTTTCACAATTTTTTTTAAAAAAAGCACTTATGCTGAGAAGGAATCCATAGGTTTCATCAGACTGCTCACAATATTCAGAAAACAAAGTTTAGTCTTCTTCCTCTCTCCTATCAGAAAGAAGGAAAAAACTGGAAAGAGAGGACACATCACCCTTCAGAATTTAAATTATTTAAATCTATTTAAGAGTGGAATAATGGTGGTATTGTTATCTCTTCCCAGAATCCTTCAAGAAACTTAAAAGAACAGACTCACATTAATAATGATGTTTAATGATTTATAATAATGACATTAATAATAATATTTAAACATTGTTAGGCTAAGCACTTAAAACTTTAAGGTTCACAAAGCATTTTAAAATCATTATCTCATTTGCTCTTCAGAAACAGGCAACCACATTAAGTAGGCATTACTGGTGGACCTGTGAAAGCAATGTAGGGAGCTTCTCTTGTGGAAATCTTATTTCCCATCAAAGACTGCATTCCACAATTTCTAATTTTCAAGAGTTTCCTGGAGTGCTGAAAAGACAACTTGGCCAGGATCACCCAGGGATCATGTGTCAAAAGCCAGGCTTGAACCCAAGCCTCCCTAGCCCAACTCCCTAGTGAGTATAGCCTGTTACTGACTAATTCCCCCTAAAAGAAGCACAGATATGCTACAGATTAGCAAATGTTCTGCAGAGATTGTAAAAGGGAAAGATACATATTTTCATATGTAGTAATCCCTTTCTTCTTTCTAAAATTCCCATATAATCTTGGAGCAAGTGCTTGGTTTTATAATTCAAATATTCTCTGAACAGACTGTGCCCGGTGTATTCTGCCTCCCCCACAGCCAGACACACGGGAGTTCTGAAGTTTACATACTTCCACAAGCCCCTATTGTCTGGGCTTGATTAAGTCTTTGTAGTATTCAAGGCCAGAGAAGATTTATTCTGGGAATTTTGTATAACATTCAAAAGCCAAACAATGATTTCAATGGATCCTTTACCTAGAGCCACACTGTCTTTTGTGATATTTCAGGTATATAACCATTAATAGAAACGTTTCCCAAATAATACTCTAATTGTAAATCTCTTCCCACGGAAATGAGGAGGAAGTGACCTCTTTCACTGAAAGGTATTTGAAAAAAAAATTCAAAATGGAAATTGAACAGAAAACAAGCAGAACGATTTCTCCTGGTTTCATAACAACCCCACCCCCCCACCCCACACACACACCCAGAAGGGAGGGAAGTTTTGATTTCTATTATAACCAGACATACTGCACATCAATTAATAACTGTCATAAACCACTTCCTTTATTGCTCAACTTTCAATCCCATGTTTTGGGCTCATAGCATAACAGCAATTGAATTTGACCAATAGGGACCATCACAGAGTCTGTGCCCCCAGAGCTCTTCTGAGTACTTAGAGGGGCTCCAGGGATATGATAATAGGATATGGGAATTTCAGAGAAGACATATTTCCTGGCTACTTCAGGCCAATGTTAAAAGAACTTGAGCAGAAAGCCATATCTAGTACTTTGGTCTTTCCTTGTCCCATAACAAATAGGACAGGATGGTGCCTCAGTAAAAAAGAAAGATACTTTCCACTTGGCTCTCTCTTGTATCTACCCTCCAAGTGGCAACCATATAACTGAAATTGCCCTTATGAAGGATGGGCTGGGTCTTTTTCATTTCAGTTGTTGTCAATCTTGACAGCTAGAGTAAGGGAGCTCTCATGGGTACCCAGTTACCTTTTCCACTCTATGTTTCCTTACCTGAGTAAGTGACAGTAAGATAAACCTTGAGATGGATGTATCCAAACTTAGAGAACTCACATTTGAGAGGCTTGGAAGTCCTGATTCCAATGAAAGGGGAATTTCAGGAGAGACATTCAGTACAATACCCCATCCTCAATGGAACCAGCAATGATTTCTTCATATTAGAATAGAATCCTAACTCTTGAGTTAGAAGTGACCCCAGAAATTATCTATCCCAACTTTTTTTTATTTTACAGATGAGGAAATTGAAGTTCACAGAAAGTGAAAAAAGGTACTAAGTGGCAAGGCAGGCTAAAATTCTAATCCAGGTCCTCTTGCTGCCAATCTAGTATGATTTCTCCCACACCAAACCTCTCAAGCCTAAGAAGGTCTAATTCTTTTTGACCTTGCAGAGACAAAATCTTCCATTGATTTTCCTCTCAAAATTTTTTTTATTAGGAAAGAAAAATAGAGAGCTATCAAGGTGCTAACATATAGCACTTTAAGATTTGCATACAAAGAGGGGGAAACATATGAACATATTCACATGTAGGAATGTGAATACATACATGTGGATATCTCCTGCTGTGTGTGAATATACACACATGTATACACATATAGCTATAAACATTTATAACATACAAAGGTCAAACAATGATTTCAATGGCTCTTTTACCTAGAGCCACACTGTACACACACATATACACATATATAAAATCTTATCCTCACAACCTTGGAAGATAGGTACAATTATCGTGCCCATTTTACAGATGGATAAACTGAGACAAATAGAGGTTAAGTAACTCACTCTGGGTCACATAGCTATTATGCCTCTGAAGCCACATTTGAACTTAAGTTTTCCTGTCTCTAAGTCCAACACTATATCCATTTGGTCACCTAGCTGCCTCTAGTTCGAAGAACGAAGAACTGGTTTTAAATTCTAGTTCTAATACTTATTTGCTATGTGACACTGGTCTAGTCACTTAAAATTTAGTTTTAGTTTCCTCATCTGTATTTTGAGAATGTTGCCCCTTAAGGTGCTTCTAGGATAAATCCATGCTCCTTTGAAAAATCTGAGCACAACTGTCATTGTTTGAGCTATATTCAGTAACTACATCCTCTCCTTGTCAATCTGTGCCAACTTGAAGGGGGAAAGTTAATTAAGCATCTGCCTTTCTGCTCACCAAAAGCTTTACCCTTCCAGAGTAACATGTCACAAGTGAAGGGACTCATATTTTAGATACTTGTGGTACCTAGAAAAGTACTCATGACTTTTTGCAAAAAGGAAAAAAAAAACCTGTCCCTGATAGCTTATTGAGAAAGCTTAGCCTCTAAAGCCAGTCTAGCTAACTAGGGCCTTAGATCCTAATCCTTGCAAACTCCCATCTGGAGTGTCCTAATTCCACTGTTTGTATTGCACTCCCTCCTTGTCCTTTGCTTTTTTTTTTTAATTCCTTAGAACATGTATTGTTTTTGTTTGCTTCTTCTGTATTCTCCAAGGTGAATTTTCCCAGTGGGGCTTTCCTACCTATATTTAGCATTCCCACTCATTCAGACAATATCTGTGTGGGCGAGTTGACCAGGAAAAAACAAGATGAAAATTATTATGGTTATTACAACATAAGCAACAACAACATGAAGAGGTTTATTTCATTATAATTTTGTCCAACTAGTATTTTCCTCTGATACTAGTTACAAAAGCAGAGATTCAGACCAAGAGAGCAATATTAGACAGAAGAAAAGGCAGATCAGGTCAAGGGACCTGTTTGCCTAAAGTCAATCCAGCTCCCCAAAAGCTTCACTTTTTCCTTGTAATGTTGGCTGTTTGCATTCCTCATCCTAGTCTAACTTTTATGTCATTGGAATCATAGAATGGATTCTATTGTACCTACTCTTGGTTAGGCCATCCATTGGTTCATATAGTAGAATTCAATGAGAATTAGGAGGTACAGAGTAGTAAGAGGTTTAATCAACATGACATAGAACCACATTAGAAGGTGAAGACCAGGACAAGAAGCAGCTTCCAAATCTGTTATCAAATATTGTTTCTTCTGCAATGGGAGTCTGCATTATGTAGATCCTATGTAGAGCCTATATTATATAGAATCCTTTATATAGATATAGGATTATAAATCCTATATTTATTTGCTAAGATTGCATTATACACATGGAGGATGCTTAGGAGCTCCTTCTGGGAGGATTGTGAGACCCGGAGCATGTGTGAACATGCAGTTAGTGGTTCTGATGAAAAAGTCCCCAAGATTATGACAAGACTGTCATAATAGCCTGCTGCTAGATCTCTCTTCAAGTCTCTCCCCACTCTTCTACCTACCTACCAAGATGACTTTCCCAAAGTATAATTCTATTCCTATCGCTCTAACCCCACCTGATTTGAGTAAACTCCAGTAGCTCCAAATAACCTCCAGGATCAAATATAAAATTCTCTCTTTGGCATTTAAAACCCTTCACAACCTGGCCCTTCCGTGTTTTTCAGAGATTCCTAAATATTACTCTCTTCCATGTACTTTATGTATCTAATGAATATTCTTAGGGGTGGCAGCATGAAGGTGTGGGAGCTGAATTATCTGTCTTCTTGCTTTTGCTCTCACACAACATTCTGTCTCCTACTGCTTGGGGAAGTAAGTCCTCCCATGGCCTGGAATGCTAATCTTTCCTCACCTTTATCTATTGGCTTCCCTTGGTTTCTTCAACATTCAACTTAAATTCCATCTTCTGCAAGAAGTGGACTTAGCACTATGTAAGAACCAGAACTTCCTAAGCTTAGGAAGCTTAATGTACTCTCTATCCAAGCCGACTTAGTTCCATTCAGTATCTTTAAGCTTTTTATTTACAAAACATATGCATAGATAGTTTTCAACATTCACCCTTGCAAAACCTTGTGTTCCAAATTTTTTTCTCTGTCCCTTCCCCCCTTAGATGACAAGTAATCCAGTGTATGTTAAGCATATACTATTTTTCTATACATATTTCCACAATTTTCATCCTGACAAGAAAAATCAGATCAAATAGGGGAAAATGAGAAAGAAAACAAAATGCAAGCAAACAACAACAAAAAAGTGAAGATATGTTGTGATTCACATTCAGTCCCCAGAGTCCTCTTTCTGGGTGCAGATGGCTCTCTCCCTCACAAGACCATTGAGTTCCATTCAGTATTGCTACAGAATCTGTCTTGTCTTAGTTATCTTTTGTTTAAGAAAGTAATGGTATCTAGCAATGTTGTTTAACCTAATGAATATTCTTAGGGGTGGCAGCATGAAGGTGTGGGAGCTGAATGATTTTCAAAGGGCTGATGGATCAAGATGTTGAAGGAGTGGGGAAAGGAAACAGGGCATATCATCAGCAGAGTTCAGCTATTGACTGAATATTAACCAGATATAATGATTGGCAACAACACATTAAAAATACTACTGTGGAAAAAGTATTGGCTGTGAAAGAATTATGCAGCCAAGCCATTCATTGTTTTTTTTTTTTTTAAGTCTGAAGTTACCTATTAACTTAACTATGCCTAACAACATCCAAACATAGATATAACCATCTTTTTCCATGTTAAAATAGCTAAACAATCACCAAATTCCCACTACAAAATCAGATTGAGAAATTTCATATGTTTCACTTTCAATTAGGCCATTTCTAAAGCAAGGGACAGCAAACAAGTGATCATTTGTGGATCTTTAATTTATGCAACATATTAACCAATTTGTGAGAATTATCTACACACATCAAGGACATGACTGATGCAGCTATGAGAAGGGGACAGGTAGCATATTCTGCAGCAAACCTCATGTTTATAGTTATATGATTAATTGAAAAGAGAAGAGAATACAAGATTCCACTGTGCTGATTGATTACTATAATTAAAGCATTTGTATCATATCTTTTTGCTTAATGAATCAGAGCCATAGAGCCAAAAGAGATTTTAAAGGTCATGTAGTCTACCTCTTTCATCAAAAATTAAGAAAAACTCAGCCCACAAGATTAACGATTCATCCAAGGTCACACATTATGTCTACTAAGTGTCAGAGGCTCTGAATCCAGGCTCTCTGACTACCATCGATATCTTTCCACTGTACCAAATATCCTCTTTGACCTAATAATTACATTTTTAAAATGTAATTTAATAGTATAAAATAGTATCAAAAGTAAAATATATATTGAAATTCAATATATAAAAAGATAATGAATTTTCATTGCAACACTATATATTATTGAGGGAAAAAACTTTAAAAATAACTAAAATGACCAAAAATAAGGAAATAGTTCAATTATGGCACATCAATGTAAAATAATATAATGCAATTAAAAATGTCAAACACAAGCAAAAGAAAAAAAACCTGGAAAAAACTTTATGAAATTATGCAAAAGACAAAAGTAAAACCAAAAGAATATAGAACATACAGCGACAGCAAGATTATATGATGATCAATTCTGATAGGCATGGCTCTCTTCAATAGCAAGGTGATTCAGCCAGTTCCAATGGTCTTGTGATGAAGAGAGCCTTCTGCGCCCAGAGAGGACTATGGGGACTAAGTATGGATCACAACATAGTATTTTCACTTTTTTGTTGTTGTTTACTTGAATTTTATTTTCTTTCTCTTTTTTCCCTTTTTGATCTTAATTTTCTTGTGCAGCATGATAATTGTGGAAATATGTAAAGAAGAATTGCACATGTTTAACATATATTGAATAATTTGCCATCTAGGGGAGGGGGGAGGAGAGAAGGTAGGGAGAAAAAAAATCAGAACGCAAAGTTTTACAAGAGTGAATATTGAATGTTATCTATATCTATATCTATATATATCTATATATATATATGTTTTAAAAATAAAAAAGCTTTAATTTTAAAAAATTTAAAAAGAATAGAGTATACAATAACTACAATAATACTAACACAACTTCCATAATGATAATAGTGCTTTAATTAATAATAGCTTGCAAAGAGTTTTACATAGATCATCTTAGTTACAAAGTTAAATACATTATCTTAGGTCCTTACACTATCTCAACAAAATAGGTACCCTTATTTATTCTCATTTTAAAGATGAAGTAACTAAGACATAGAAAAGTGACTTACCCAAGATAACGCTAGTACTAACTGTGTGAGCTTGGTTAAATTAATTTAACAAAGAGGTTTTTTTTTTTTTTTTGTTGCATCATCTATAAAATGGGAATAATACCTGCTCTGCCTACCAAGTGACTGTAAGGATCAAATGATAAAATGCTTTAAAATATGTTCATCTCAGAAGTAAGGGACAATTTAGCAAGAACTCAGGAAGTTGAAATACATGGCAAAATTTCTGCTGCATAATCTCTGGAAATGAATATTTCCATTTAGTTTTGGTTCCAACTAGATCTATGATTTCATCAGTATAGGGAAACCCCAGTACAGAGATATCCATTTTACTTTTTGGCCAGTTGTATAACTATGAAGATACAGTTTGATGTGAAGAAAATTTATGAAAATATATTTTTAATGTATATATAGACCACTGTCAAAGAGCTTTCATAAAAATAGGAAAGTAAACATATACAATATTCATGTCTTCTTTATGAGCTTTTTTTGTTTTTTTTAATAATACCATATGTGATACCATTTTAATAATACCTCAGAATTTCTCTCAGGCTCTCAAGAAAACAAAAAAAAACCCTGGAAAATCTTCCATGAACAAAGTGAAATGTACTATATACAAAGTAATATCAATGTTCTGGGATGACCAGCTATAAATAACTTTGCTATTCTCAGTAGTACATTAAGCCACAACTACTCTGAAGGACTTATGATGAAAAATCATATCCTTTCCCAGAGAAGGAACTGATTGTGTCTGATCCAGATTAAAGCATTCTCTCTTTCTCTATCTCTCTCTCTTTCTTTTTAACTTAATTTTTCTTGAGAGTTTTTATTTTCATTAGGGTGGGAGATCTATTTTCTTTCACAATTTAACTTTTATGGAAATGTTTTGCAAAACTTCACAGGTAGTTTCTTAATTATGAGTGGGAATAAGAGAGAGAATCTAGAACTTAAAAATCTTAAAAACAAATGTAAAAAATTGCTTTGAATATAACTGGAGAAAATATTAAATAAATAAAACAAAACAAAACAATAATACCATCTGTGTCTTCCATTCTTTGTAAAACCTTAAAAATGTATCCTTTACTGCCTTCCTAATTGTGTTGCCTATAGCATGGATTTTTTTTTCTTCATGGATTTGGTAAGATCTACTCTCCCTTCCCAATTTTCTCTTATTAAGTGTCATTTCCATTTCCTTTTATAAGATATGATTTAGATGTTGGGATTTTAATAGCTTACAGAAATTCTTACACATTTATCCTTTTCATCTGCTGGCTTTCTTCCTTCTAGCTCAAATTGTTCTCCAGATGATCTATGTGAATTTGAATCTTCTGTCAAGTTTTTTTTTTTGCAAAGTTTGTTTTCCTGTAGATCAATCTTTCTGTTTGGCGAAGCAATTCTGTTCATAGTCTTCCATCAACATCCTCTATAACATTTTACAATAGGTTTATAGTCTAAAATAATGCTTCTTTCAGGACCAAACAAAAGATAGAGAGGATTACAGAAGACAAAAGGGAAAATTTTAACTATGTAAATTATTTTAAATCTGTGCAAATGAAACCAATTCACCTAAAAGTAGAAGTAAAGTATTACTGGGGAAAAAACCTTTGTAGTAAATTCTTCTGGTAAATGTGTCATTTCTAAGATACATAGGGAATTAATTAGAATTTATAAGAATAAGAGATTTCCCAATTGATAAATGGTAAAAGGATATGAACAACTCTTTTTTTTTCAGGAGAAGAAACCAAAGGTATCAGTAGCCATATTTTTTAAAATGTTTCAAATCACTAATAATTAGAGTAATACAAATTAAAACAACACTGAGGTTTTATCTTTATGTATATATGTATATATATATATATCATATTGACAAAGTGGAAGGAAAGAAGGAAGAAAGGAAGGAAAGAAAAAAGGAAGGAAGGAAGACCATATATATATATATGGAGCTGGAATGAGGGAAGGTGCATAAAGTGCTGTTGGATCTGTGAATTAGTCCAGTCATTCTGAAAACAATTTGAAACTTGCCTCAAAAGTTACTCACTAAGCTATACATACCCAGCAATATCTAGTACTATGTCTAGAATCCAAAGTTGCCAAAGAAATAGGAAAAAAACTCATATCCATTTTTTATTGTAATCCTTTTTGCAGTGTCAAAGAACTGGAAACTAGAGGAGTGACCACTAATTAAGGAATGGCTAAATAATTATTATATATGAATGTAATAGAATTGTGATGTTATAAAGTTTGATTAAGAGGAAGTTTCAGAGAAACCAAGGAATACTTGTATGATCTGATGCAGACTGAAGTAAGCAGAACCTGGAGAATAATTTACATGGTAAAAACATTGTGTAATAATATTTCAAACAATTCTGAAAGACTTAAGAATTCTGATCAACACAATGACCAACAATAATTCCAAAAAACTCAGGGTGAAACATGCTTCTCTCCTCCTAAGAGAGAAAGAATGGACTCAAGGTAAATATTGAGACATATTTTTTGGACCAGCCCAATTCAGGAAATAGTTTGTTTGACTATATATATTTGTTATAATTTTAAATGGACAAGTGAGATGGAGGAAAAAATAAATTTGTTATTAATAAAAGGAAGGGTCTTGAGGAAAAGATAGCTTGGAAATTAATAGAAGATGGTTAGAGAGTAGGTACTAAAGTGAAGCATGAAAATTGGGACTTCCTTGAAATAGTAGCCCAAGAAAATTTGTCATTATTAGGGATAATGGGGTCCCATAGCAAAAGTATATGTAATGTTTCCCCCCCTTTGCAAATTGAAATGAAAGAATTGGATTAAATAGTCTCTAAAAATGTCTTCCAGTCCTAAATCTGCAATTCAACCACAAGGAAATTAAAGTCTAGTGAGTTTGAATCACTTTCCTAGTACCATAGAGCTAATAATGTCAGGTTTTCGATCTAAACCCAGATCTCCCTAAGAGAAGGTATTCTGAAGGGTGATTGTCAAATGATACTGAAAGGTCAAGGAAGATTAGTGCAGGAAAAGGCCATCAATTCAGGGATGACACTAATCCTGCTCTGTTTTAGCAGAGTAGTAAGAGGATTGAAGCCATACTGCAGGGGCAAGAGGAGCAAGTGGGTAAATCAAGACACTAATTGGAAAATTGTTATGAAATTAAAGATATGGGGCAAGTTCTTTTTTGTTCTTTTCCTCCCTGGCATCAATTGAGAGGGATAGGCTATAAGTTTCTGGATAGAATCTTCAGACCCTTGCCTTCTAAGATCAACATCTGGCCCAAGAATATGGGCCTTTGTCCTCTCTCTTAGCCTCTTCCCATTTGTTCTTTTGAGTTTTAAATAAAGGAGACTGAAAATGGTTATGACCTCCTAAGTTTCAAAAACTCAGGGTACTGAGCTATCAGAAGTCCATGAACTGGGGTCCATGCCAAAATTTCCTGGAAGCCAGATTGTGAGGAGCCAAATTTTGAGGGACTCACCACATATAGTCCAGCAGCCTCATCCATATATCCACCTGTCCACCATACCATATTTGGAAATAATCTTGATAGGATGAACATTATGTAGCAACTTCATTAACTTTGAGTCCACTGTCAACCCAGGGACCAAAATTAGATAGAAGAGAATATGCCCTCAAATTTGGAGGGGAAAATATTTTTATTTCTATCCTTACTATATCTTTGAAGTAATTATCCCTTAAAAAAAACTAAAAGAAAAAAGAAACAAAAGAAAAGTTTAAAATATAAAATATGGTGTCCATTAAAGGGGACCCCACAACCTTCTTCATAGACAAAAAATTCCTTAGAAGGCACTTAAGATACTTAATTTATTTATTTTTTTAACTTTTTTTTTTTTACTTTTTGCTGAGGCAATTGAGGTTAAGTGACTTGCCCAGGGTCATATAGCTAGGGAATGTTAAGTGTCTGGGATCATATCTGAACTCAGGTCTTCCTGACTTCAGGGCTGGTGCTCTATCCACTGAGCCACCTAGCTGCCCCAAGATACTTAATTTAAAGGCAGATTTTAATTATGGCTATAGGCACAAGAAACTCTGAACCCAAAGGGTCTCTTCTAACATTAGGTAGAAAACACAGTCTACAAGACGGAGTGTGATTTTTTTTCTATTGGACCTATGTATTCTTTTTTTTTTTTATAAAGCTTTTTATTTACAAAAGATATGAGTGATTTTTCTACATTGACCTTTGCAAAACTTTTTTTTGTTCCAAGCTTTTCCCCTCCTTCCCCCTACCCCCCACCCCTAGATGACAGGTAATCTAATACATGCTAAATAGGATAAATTATATGACAAATACAATACATGTATACATATCTATACAGTTATCTTACTGCACAAGAAATATCAGATCTAGAAAGAGAAGAAGAAAAAAAACAACCTAAGAAGGAAAACAAAATGCATGTAAATATTCATAGAAAGCGTTAAAATGCTGTGTTGTGGTTCACACTCAGTTCCCACAGGCCTCTCTCTGGATGTATATGACTATCTTCATAGCTGAACAATAGGAACTGGTTTGAATCACATCATTGTTGAAGAGAACCATGTCCATCAAAATTGATCATCACATAGTCTTGTTGCTGTGTATAATGTTCTCCTGGTTCTGCTGATTTCACTCAGCATCAGTTCATGCAAGTCTCTCCAGGCCTCTCTGAAATCCTCCTGTTGGTCGTTTCTTACAGAACAATAATATTCCATAACATTCATATACCATAATTTATTCAACCACTCTCCAATTGATGGGCATCCATTCAGTTTCCAGTTTCTAGCCACTACAAAAAGGGCTGCCACAAACATTTTTGCACATGTGGGTCCCTTTCCCTCCTTAAAAATCTCTTTGGGATATAGGCCCAGTACAAACACTGCTGGGTCAAAGGGTATGCACTGTTTGATAACTTTTTGAGCATAGCTCCAAATTGCTCTCCAGAATGGTTGGATCCGTTCACAGTCCCACCAACAATGTATCAGTGTCCCAGTTTTCCCACATCCCTTCCTACATTCCTCATTATCATATCCTGTCATTTTAGCCAATCTGACAGGTGTGTAGTGGTATCTCAGAGTTGTCTTAATTTGCATTTCTCTGATCAATAGTGATTTGGAGCACCTTTTCATGTGACCAGAAATAGTTTCAATTTCTTCGTCTGAAAATTGTCTGTTCATATCTTTTGACCATTTATCAATTGGAGAATGGCTTGAATTCTTATATAATTGAGTCAATTCTCTATATATTTTAGAAATGAGGCCTTTATGAGAACCTTTGGATGTGAAAATATTTTCCCAGTTTACTGCTACCCTTCTAATCTTGTCTGCATTCATTTTGTTTGTACAAAAACTTTTTAACTTGATATAGTCAAATTTATCTATTTTGTGATTAATTATGACCTTTAGTTCTTCTTTGGTCACAAATTCCTTCCCCCTCCACAGGTCTGAGAGGTAAACCATCCTACATTGTTCTAATTTGTTTATAATATCATTCTTTATGCCTAGATCATGAATCCATTTTGACCTTATCTTGGTATATGGTGTTAGGTGTGGGTCAATGCCTAATTTCTTCCATACTAGTTTCCAATTATCCCAGCAGTTTTTGTCAAATAGTGAGTTTTTATCCCAAAAACTGGGGTCTTTGGGTTTATCAAACACTAGATTACTATTGTCATTGAGTATTTTGTCCTGTGAACCTAACCTATTCCACTGATCCACTACTCTATTTCTTATCCAGTACCAAATGGTTTTGGTGACTGGACCTATGTATTCTTAAAATCTACTTTTTAAAAACTGAAACATACACAGTACAAAAATTTTAAAAATGGTTATAATAGTCAGTGACCATAACAGTGAACATAACATTATCAGGAGAATAACATTATCATATACCTCATAATGTATATATTCATCACCCACAATTAAATAAAAACAATTAGCAAAAGTGACTCATCTCTGATTGTAATTCAGTAAAAAGCTTTCCATATGAATCCAGTATTCTTCCTTTAAATGATCCTGTTTAATCAATAATATCATACCTTCATTTCCCAATCATATTTGGGTATTTTTATTTGTTTTTTTTATTTTATCTTTTATTCTGATTTAAGAAGCACCAAAAAAAATTTCATAAGCAAAATAGAAAAGAAAAAAGAGGATAATATATGAACACTCAAATCTCTATTATGTACAATTATTTTTTGAGTATATAATAAATTCAACATTACTGTTAACACTGTCCTGCATGGCCGTGTTTCTAGGTCTATGATCCTTAACGGTGCAAGGTATTCTTCAAGCTATATGAGAAGTGGATTCTTTTGAGAATCCTTGTCATCTTCCCAACCCCCAACCAAAAAAAAAAAAAAAAGACAGTTATTATTAATAGCAGCCACATTATTTCCAGTCTTATTTTACCAGGGTGCTGATTCAAACAACAAGTGAGAAATTTCCAGGAAGTTGACACTAATTCAAATTTTAAGTGTTTCATCTTTTTAGGATTGAGTTCATGCCAATGCTACCTTTAGACACCTTACAGACTCTTTGCTGAAATCTAAGGAAAGTACAATAAAACAAGTGAAAAAATAAACCAGCTCAAAAGGTCAGTCTCCATGTAACAAGTTGGTTTGTAGTTTAAAATCAGTTTTAATCACGTTTCTTTACATATAATCATCAAAATATTTCCATTTGCTCTTTTAAAAAATATAGCCCTGGGGCAGCTAGGTGGCGCAGTGGATAGAACACCAGCCCTTAAATCAGGAGGAATGAGTTCAAATCTGACCTCAGACACTTAATACTCCCTAGTGTGTGGCCCTGGGCAAGTCACTTAATCCCAACTGCCTCAGAAAAAAAAAATAATAAATGAAATAAAATAAAAAATATAGCCCTCCAGGTTTCAAAAAAAAGGGAAGAACTCATTGTTATTATAATTATTATTATCATCATCATTAAAATGAATGTCTTAATAGATATGACCCTACCAAGCACGAATAATTTCCAAACTATGTGGAATTAAATTCTTTCAGAATATATATAGAACTAGCTGCTAAGTAGCATAGCAAATAGAGTGCTAGATCTGGAGTCAGGAAGACAGAGTTCAAACATGATCTCAGATACTTAATAGCTCTATAACTCCAGGCAAATCATTTAACTTCTGCCTCAATGTCTCCAATTGTAAAATGGGGATAAATAACAGCATCTATCTCAAAGAACTGTTGTGAGGATCAAATGAAATAGCATTTGTAAAGTGCTTAGCACAATGTCTGGCATTATATAAAAGTAAAATATACATATATACATGACTGAAGAGATTAGAACCATACAGGAGCAAAGTAGACATATGTTCCCTGGATCACTCTATCAGCTACTGGAGTTGTACCAAAGATGATACTTTGGGCCAGCCTGTAGAATCTGGCACCCCAACACTTCTATTCAATAGCCAAAAGCTATCATTTTTATCAACCAATGCAAGAGTCCACAGAACAGTAAATATAAAAAGAATAATAAGAATAGCAGGATACTAACTTGTCCATTTCTTTCTGAATGCCACCAAAAAGAATGAGAAGAATGGGATAATAATAATGTTGATGATTATAACATTAATTATAATAAAAAATAATTATCCATGGCCAACCAATGTTTTAACTCATGATTGTCTTGTCAAGTATATATTTTATATTTCATTCTCTTTGTTCATGTTTGTTATCCTCCCAGTAGATTATAATATCCCCAAGGGATAGTCCAATTTCATTTTTGTCTTTGTATCCCATCACCTAGCACAGAACTTGGCACACTTTAGAAGCTTATTAAATGCTTGTTGAATTCAAATTACCCACTGAGAAGTGTCCAAAATACTAATTAAAAGATGGATATTATTTTTTATAAAAATAGACAAATTATAGATAGATGATGATGAAAATAGATGATAAAAAGTTGATAGGTATAAAGATGATACATTAGTCAATAGATAGATAAATAACTATATTAGATGGGGGAAACAAAGATTGATAATTATTTTTGCTAAAATCTCCCCGGGGGGGGTGCATGAAGGAAATTATCATTTGATTGATTCTAAGTGACCCTGGAATCCATTTATTAATTTGTCATCTTGAAAACAATAGCTTCACAGTTTTCAACAAAGCTAACCAATGTAAACAAACAGTGGCTTTGCCTGAATTGAAACCTGCTGTGGCTGTGAAATCAGCTCCAGGCCATTTTTCAGAAGGTTTTCTTTATCTCTGGACAACATCGGGGTGTGGGGGGAAGGAGAGAAGGCTTACCTGCAAATTGCTCTGTTGGAAAAAGGAAACCATCATTCATACTAAGAAAATTAACCTTCCCCCCACCCATTCCCAATCTTTCATTCCATTCACCCTAACCCTAAATGCGCGCGCGCACACACACACACACACACACACACACACACACACACACACACACAC
>JAJPUD010000726.1:371564-401668 GCA_023553655.1 Myrmecobius fasciatus
CACACACACACACACACACACACACACACACACACACACACACACACCCCCCAACTAGAAGGTAGTTAAAACCAGGGCTTAGCCAAAGATATGATAATAACCTTTCCGTGCTTTTTTAAAGCCAGGGCTCTTCTATAGTTCTAAAACTGTCTTAGAGTCTTATACAGTCACAAAATGAGGAGGATTAATTTTCTACACAGATACATTACCCTGGAAGGATGCTTTGCAAATGAGTCTCAATAAGGGATGAGGCATTTAAACCACAAAATAATGAAAGTTTTGATAGATGGGGTGGAAGCCTCAGCAGATTTCCCTTGCTTTTGTATCTTTAAAATATCCTTTCTACCTGCCTTTCAATTAATCCAATGCACAGGTTGACCTTCAAGACAAGAATCAGAAGTGAGTCATCCACCTTCTTTTGCCTGGAAGCCTGGAAAATTTGTGAGTTTTCAGGCATTTACCCTGGTAAGGAAAAAAAAAATCTTCATGACCACAGGCAAGTTTCACAATTACTCCTAGGAAATGACAAGGTTCTACTAGGGAACAAGGCTTTTTGCTTTCTGAAATTAGATGTTAGAAATTTCACTTGCTTTTCATCAATCCACAAAAAATGGGGGCAGTATCAGAACAAGACCAAGGTTCATAAGTTCTGACATGGAAAGCACGTCCTCATTCCTGGCACTGATTGTCAAATAAAGCAGAAAGGAAAAAGGACAAGAAATCTAACTCCATTCCTATCTCAGCAGGCCTAAGCCATATTCATCAATGCATTTTCTCCTGGCAATATTTTTCTCCAGTTAGATTTTGAGAGCTGTCTGACATTATCTTTCAGTAACTTGTACTTTTAGTTTCTTAGTAAGAAATTTTAAGAAAAAAATAAAAACATATTCTTGATATTGGAGAAACTGTATATATCTTAATATTCACTTTGAAAACTCAAAAAATGTGAAATATGGAATGTTTAATTACTTTTGGTTATTGCATCTTTTTCCAAAAAAAATCTCTTTTTGCCAGATTTGTCAGACATTTCTGTCGATATTTTTTTTTCCAAATTGAAGAACCAATATAAGTCACAAAAAAGTAACTAGAGTCAGATTTAACCCAAAAGGTTCTCTAACAATTCTTTGACTTCTCCCTGATTGATTCTCTATCATAGTAAATCTGTGCTTTCTCTGTTCTCCTTAAATTTCCCATAGTATCCATACCCTCTCTCTCTCACTTTACAAAGAAAAGTGAAGCCCTTTGCTGAAAGCTTCCCCTTTCCCTTGTATCTTCATCTCACAATCCCTAGATTTTATCTCGTACTATTCTCTCCTTCGATTTGATCTCATTTGAAGAGATGGCCCTTCTCCTCACCAAGGCCAACCCCTCTGCATTTATACTTGATTCCCAGTATGTCTTCTCCAATAGATTGCTCCCATAACCATCCCACCTCACTCTAATCTTCAATCTCTCCCTATCTACTGGTTCATTCTCTGCTGCTTATAAACATTCAGTGCCTAGCACATAGTAGTCACTTAATAAATGTTGATGGATCCTCCATCTTGCTCCATTACTGTTCCCTACTTTATTCTCTAGCTACTCTAATAAATCACTCTCTTTTGCAGTCAAATTCATTAAGACACAATGTCTCTGCTTTCTCTTACTCCCTTTTCACACTCTGCACCATTCTCTCCACATTCACCAATGATTTTTTAATTATCAAATGTAATGACCTTTTCTCAATTCTCATCCTTCTTGACATGTCTGCAATATTTGATATGGTTGGGCATTGTCTTAATCCATATACTTTTTCCTCTTCGGGCTTTCACAACACTACTGTCTTTTGGTTCTCCATCTACTTGTCTAATGTCTCCTCAGCTTTATTTGCCTCTTTGTTAGACCTTCTTCCCTTTTATCTCTTATTATTTGGTGTCTTCATCAGCTCCCACAAGTTTAAATAATCTCTATACAAGTGATTTCCAATTTTTTTATATTCAGCCCCCTTCTCCCTCATGAATTCCAATTTTGAAGCACAAGAAATCTACTAGACATTTCAACTAAATGTCTCACATACATACTAGACTCAACACATCCATAACTGAACTCACCTTCCCTTCAAAACCTTCCCCACCCTC
The DNA here is from genome assembly GCA_023553655.1 of Myrmecobius fasciatus. NCBI lineage: Eukaryota > Metazoa > Chordata > Mammalia > Dasyuromorphia > Myrmecobiidae > Myrmecobius > Myrmecobius fasciatus. The sequence goes on from JAJPUD010000726.1 coordinate 373,682, forward strand.
CCAGTCACATAGGTTTTGGATACTCAGTGTAATCCTCAAAGCCTCACTCAAATCTTGTCATTTGTTGTTGTTTTCCTGCATTTTCAAAGAGAGCCAATAGCATCATGAGGTGATGTCTTAACTTTCAGGTAAATTCGATTTAAGTGAAGCAGGACTGAGCCAAAAGTCATCAGCCTCGCTTTGTCCTCCAGAATCAGAGAAGTCCAACAGCAAGGCAAAAGTCAAAGATGCAGTGGATGACCTTGGTCTTTCTAAATTCAGGTCTTCCCCAGGTCTCAGTTTGTCTGAGACAAAGCCCATTCAATGACTAAGGGCTAGGGAAGAATGGAGGCAAAAAACGGCTTAATTTACCATCATGAAAATATCCATGTGAGAGAGGAAGACCTTCAAAGTTTCCAGCAAGAACAGAGAACAATTGCTATTTATTCTTACTCTGAGCCATTAGAACCTAAATGATGAGCCAAAAAGGCTTAGAGTAATGGTTTCACAATATATCTCATACACACACAATCATAGGTGAAGATCTCAAAGGTGCCTTTGTATCCCCATATACATTTATCTATATATATACATATAACCACATGTATACATATATATTATATATTATATATACACACATACAAATATTTTTATTTATTTATTTGTATTTGTTTCATATATATATTTCCCCTTCTTTCTATCCACACAATCACCATCCTAGTTAAGGTCATGCACACACACACATATACACACTGATGCACACATGTGCATGGGTCAAAATAATCTTTCCTAATACACAAGTCTGAACATAGACTTGATCTTATCCTCTTCTCTTTTCCTCTCTGTCTCTATTACAGTGAGGAGATAATAGCTACTATAAGGTTATGAGTTTGGAGAATTCCAGTGACCTACCATATCCCCATGGATCAACATGAAAGCATTTGAACACAAGACCCGGTTTCTTATCTGTTCCTCTTGTATCTGTAACCTAGGAGTCTCTGTAGCAACAGTTCCAAATAAAAAAATTGTCTCTGGGTTCAAGAAACATCACTTTAACATCCATTTCTGGGTCAAACTGTATTGTATTTGATAGATTGTCTTTTTTACTCAGATATCAATGTATCACTCTTGGCTTCCCTTGATCCGTTGCTGGGATAGGCTGAGTCAGACTAGTTACTTGGCATTTTGCTCCACACTGGGCTCAGCTTTCTGCAAATTCTAACAGGAATTCAAGTTCTGGACATTTGGAATCTCATTCTCCCAACCTTTTGAAGTTGGCAATGTATTAGACTAGTCCATTCTATCTCCAAGAATCCTTCACCTATGACTGAAAAGAATTCACAACAAGGATAGAAGGAATACCAGGGCCATGTGTTCGTGGTTTCATGTCAACCAGAATGGAAAGAATTGGTCACTGGCAAATCCCCAACTTGGAGGCTTATAACAGTGATCTCCTCCTTGCAAGTGGCCATAGAAGAAGAGAACAAGGCTGAATTATTGAGGTCTTTTGTGTATATGCTCAAATATCATTCTTAAGTCAATCTCACTGGCTATTGTGTAAAATCAATATATGTTGTCTCTCTCATTAGAAAGTTAGCTCCTTGAGGCAGGAACCATTTCACTTTTGCCTTTGTATCCCCAAAACAGTATCTGGCCTTTGATATATGAGGAGGGGAAAGTATTATTTCATTTGATTATTATAAGAAACCTGTAAGTTTTCTAGCCCAAGCCTAAACCAGCAATGTCTTGCAAACAAGGAAAAGACTCTGTCCTTAGCTATGCTACATACAGAAGTGAACTTTATGAGGTCAATACCTTGTAGCAACCTTTTTAAGTCTGAAATCACTCTCCACAAGAACAAAGGTGATAGAGGGAGCATGTGCATTTGGCACTGGAGGGAAGGCAAGAGGATAATGCTTTGTAATTTCTATTCTTGCTGTATCTTTTTAGTAAATATTCCTTTGTAAAAGCTAATTCATTTTATTGATTAATAATGGTAGAGTAATCATTAATATGGATTATATTAAAAGATATTATCAAGAAATAAATATTTATGAGAATGCATTCAAGTCATAATTCAACAGCATTGGACACTCAAATTCCTTAGAACCTGAAGGGAGATGTAGTTAGCAACCATCTGGGGGACCCAATGTCGGTGCAAATGGGATAATCTCAGAGTTTATAAAGCCATATATAGAAAATAAATATAATATAAACTGGTGAAGAAGAGCACTAACCATTGTGGGGGCAGGAAGAATCAAGAAAGGCTTCCTATAGATAGTTTAGGAAGGAGAGTAATGTATAAGGTTAGAAAGGTAGAGTGAGGCCAGGTTATAAAGGACTTTAAAAGATAAACTGAGGACTGTCTTATAGATGCTTGCTATAGAATTCAAAACTCTCCCTATTAAAGAAAAAAGAAATATATCTACCCAAAACCCCCCAAAATGAGCCAGTGGTGGTAGGACTAATTTATTGGTTAAAATAATGGTCTACTTGTAGGACATAAGAAATCTACTCTATACAATATTTCTTCCTAACTCAGGCTATGGAACTATCAAAATGGGATTAGCTCCCAAATATTCACTGTTTATTGGAGGGGGGTCCACTGGCAATTGTGACAATGCCCTTTTTTGTCCATATGAATTTATACCTTAGGAATTCTCATCTGTGGTATGCCCAGAAATGCCTTGTAAAGATGTTTCTGTATGTTGCTAAAAGATATTTTTGTGCACAATTATTCTAGGGAAATGTACTCTCATCACAGGAATGAGTAGGGATAGATGGACAGGTTTCACCCTGTCAAAGAAATTGAGTTTTATGTTTAATCTCAAAATTGAAACAGTTCCATCAAAATAAAGCTAAATAGAAGTGCTTAATTTGATTCTAGAAATAATAGGAACGCATTAGACTTTATTGAGTAGGAGAATAACATGATCAGATTTTCACTTTAGGAAAATCACTTTGGAAACTGAAGAATCAATTAGAAAGGGAAAAGATGTAGGTAGAAGGACCAAATAAGAGGCTAAATCAGGTGAGTGATGGCAAAAGACTGAATTCAGGGAGTGGCTGTTGGAGTACAGAGAAAAGAACAGGTATAAAAACATATTGCAGAGGCAGAAAAGACCAGGTCTAACAACCAATTTATACATGTGCATGTATGTGTGTGTGTGTTTGTATGTGTGTGGGTGTGTGAGTATGTATGATGAGAGAGAAACAACATATATTTAATGATATCTCTGAGGTTGCAAGCCTGGATGACTAGAAGAATGATGATATCCTTAAAAGAAAAAGGGAACTTAGAAAGTGGGAAAGGTCTGGATAAGATCTGTTTTGGACATGTTGAGTTTAAGACACCCAAAAGATATCTAGTTTGAAATATCCAGTGGACAGTTGAAGATTCATGACTAGAATTCAGGAGAGAGACCAAGGCTGAGAAGTATACATAGTTAAGGGGCTTAATATGGATTATGAACTGACAGGTAGCAAGAGAACCAAGAAACAGAAGTGTTAGGGAAATGTAGAAAAGAAAAGGATCCAAGAAAAAAGACTGGCCAGCAGTTTCAAATGCTGCAGAGAGGTCAAGAAGAATGAAAATTTAGAAAAGATCTTCAGATCTGGCAATGAAAAGATCATTCGTCTAATCATTTGGAGAAAGAAGTTTTGGTAAACATATAAGATGAAGAGTCAGATTGCAATGGGATGAGGAGAAAAAAAAAGAAAGGAACCAATGGAAACGAGTGTAGGTAGATTTTTCTGGGAATTTGGCTCTGAAAGCAAGAGAAATATAAGGAGATTACTAGGAAAAATGCTAGTGTCTAGCAAGTGGCTTGTTCAGCACAAAGAAGACAGACATATTTGTAAGCAGCCATGAAGGAACCAGGAAAAAAATTGAAGATTAGAGGAAGAGGTGAGATGACTGCAAAAATAATCTAGTGGAGAAGGTGGGAGAGGATGAGATTAAGTATATTTGTAGACAGATTGACCTTGAGAAGAGAAAGGACTTACTCATCAGACGCTTAAGCAAAGGAGAAGAGGAGTGATGTTAAAGAGTTTTGAGGTGTAGAAAATTGGAGGGGAGGCAAATAAATGTTCTCTGTTTTCTCAATAAACTTTAATCATCATCATCATCACAATAGCATTGATACAGTGCTTTAAGGTTTGCAGGGTACTTTACAAATATTTCATTTGATCATCATAACAAGAGAGGGAGGTACTATCATTATAGATGAAAAAATACTTATAACTCTGTATGTTATAAGTGACTTGCCCAAGGCTATACAGCCAATGTCTGAGACTATATTTGGACTCATCTCCCTGACTCTACATCTGCCACTTTATCTATTGTACCACTTACCTGCCTCTATTTAATATGTATAACATATATATTAATATATATAATATACTAAATTATACAAAACAATCAGATCATATATAAGAATATGTTTTATACACTCTATATAAGTATAAGACAATATTCTCCATTAAGAGGAAGTAGAGAGGGGATGGTGTAGGCAACTTTAGAGAAGAGAAAATTTGGAACTGCCTCTTTACAGAATAAGAGAGAATCAATTAGGAAAGAGTTGAAGGTCTGTTCTAAAATTAGCACACACATACATACACACACACACTACAGCAATTGCTAAGAGATATCTGTTTCACCAATCATCAAGCTACTCTAATTATTATTAAATGCTAACTACTCTAACTATTATTCACCTCTGTTCAGAGTACCATAAGGAGTCAGTTTATCAATATAAATTCCCATAGTTGAGGGCCAAAATATCTACTAAAATTGGAAAGAGCAAATTGATTCAGCCACTATCACACTTTTGGTCTTTGAACAGAATTTGGAATTTTTTAAAAACCAAACAAACAAAAAGTCAGCCTGAGGCAGACATATTTAAGTGATTTGACCAGTCACAGAGGTATAAGCATCTGAAGCTGAATTTGAACTACAGTCTTCCTGACTTTGGAAAGAATTGGAAGAGATTTTAAAGGTTTTTCAATCCAACTTCCATATTTTATAAATGAAAAAACCAAGGCCCAGAAATAATGTCAGTTCAATTCTGTGCAATTCAACAAACAGTTCACTGTTGGACTGTTAGTTGCTTGCTCCCTGATTTCCTTCTTATCTCCTACCTAGGTGCATTCACCTAGACTGTGCCTGACAAGCATACCCTCCAAATACCACTAGATAAGTCTTTCTCTTTCCACAACAAGTTTGAAGACCAGTCTGAAGCTAGTGATCTTAAGGTTAGTTTGATCTAAATAGACAAGTATCCCAATGTTATGCAAATCTGAATTGTTTTGGTATGTTTTTCCCTCAGAAACTATGAGAAAGGTAAGGAGCTGGAGAGCAGCTTTTTTTTTTTAATTAACATACATAAAGGCCTTATAATTTGTCTCTTTTGAGATTTCTTCCTCCACAGTCAATTACAATTTAGTAGATATATCCAGATTATATTCCTTGTTCAGTTGCCTGCTAATAAATGTTAGAAAATAAATTTGGAAAAAAAATCACAAAACATTTTTTTGTCTTTCACCCTTTGATCTGATTTTTCTTGTGCAGCATGATGAATATGGAAATACGTTTAGAACAATTGTACATATTTAACCTAGATTGAATTGCTTACTATCTATGGGAGGAGCTGGAGAGGGGGAGAGGAAGAAAAATTTGAAGCAAGATTTTGCAAAGGTGAATTTTGAAACTATATTTACACATATTTGGAAAAATAAAAAACTATACAAAATTTTTCTTTAAAAAAGAAAAGAAAATGGATTCTTGCTCCAAAAACATCCCTTAAGCCATAGCGCCCTTGCAGGCTGGAGCAAATGAAAATAGAATAAATTTAATGTGTTCTGAGTACCACCACAGTCTCACATGGGATTAAATAAATCTATCATACTAAAAATCCTTTTAGTTGGACCAATTCTTTGCCATGGGACACAAAAATTATAATTTGGATTCGGAAAATCTTGTTTCAAATACTTTTTTACCTCCGGGATCCTGATTTGAATTTGCTTCTTTATATAATGGATATAATGATGCCACTTACCTTCTTACTATGGAGGTTGTAATGAGAATCATGGCTCTGATCTCTATGCAAACAAATGTTATTAAGTGTAATTTCCTTTTGAGTAAGGTTCTTTTTTAAAAATTGCTTTTTATTTTCCCAAATACATGCAAAGATAGTTTTCAACATTCACCTTTGAAAAATCTTGTGTTTCAAATTTTTCTCTCTCCTTCCCTCTTTCCATCCCCTAGACAAGAAACAATCTGATAGAGGTTAAACATGTGCAGTTTTTTAAACATATTTCCATGTTCGCCTTGGTATGCGAAAAAAATTGGATCAAAAGGGAAAAAAACAATAAAAATGAGAATACTATGATAAGCTTTGATAAACATTCAGTCTACATAGTTTTCTCTCTCTAGAGGTGAATGGCTCTTTCCATCCCAAGTCTATTGGAATTGCTTTGAATCACTTCATTGTTGAAAAGAGTCAAGTTTATCACAGTTGATCATCAAATAATCTTGTTGCTGTGTACAATGTTCTCTTGGTTCTGCTCACTTAGCATCAGTTCATGTAAGTCTTTCCAGGCTTTTCTGAAATCAGCCTGCTCATCATTTCTTATAGAACAATAATATTCCATAAAATTAATATATCATAACTTATTTAGCCATACCCTAACCGATGGGCATCCATTGAGTAGGATTCTTAATTCAAAGTTCATGACCTTTTTCTTTTTTTTTTTAGTGGATAACTACATTTCATTATAATTGGGTTTTTTTTTGTAATCCTCTGTATTTTATTTTACATATTTAAAAACATTCTTCTAAGAAAGAGTCCATAAGCTTCACTAGACTGCCAAAAGGAGCGACCTCTCTCTCTCTCTCTCTCTCTCTCTCTCTCTCTCTCTCTCTCTCTCTCTCTCTCTCTCACACACACACACACACACACACACACGTTTAAGAACACTTAAGAACATTTGGGTAGAAGCAGTGAGGTAGAGTAAAGAGATAGATGCAGGCTCAAGAGCTGTTCCTGATAATAGTTATGTGCTCATGGACAAACCACTTAAATTCTCACTGATCCAGGTAATTTTCTAATACCATAAGTCCTGGATGTCTATGAGTGGAGGGAGACTCCACATGGAAGTTCCCACACAAAGATTAAATTGTAGGCTAGAACCAACAAATTTTGCCATATTTATTCTGATTTGGAAAAACCTGAAGCTATTTTCAATATTACTTTGTAATCAGAGTATAATTATTGAAACAGTGCTTTCCACATGATTGGTGTTTAGCTTGTCTTCTGGTTAGTTGGTTGTTGTTCATAGCAGAAAAGGACAAAAATGACATCACTATGTTGGGATCAATATACAGTGTTCTACTGTGGCTGATCAGACCAATACAAGCCCAGAAGGCTCCTTCACAGGTACAAATAGTTTATATGAACCTTTGAAATGAAGATATCTCTAAATTTACATATCTCAATTTCTTTTGAACTACATCAATTCTGCTTTCTTCATAGAGCGAAGTGCCTTCTTTGATGTGGACATGGTATGCTGGGTAGTCCTGGGCTTCCCATGAGTCTCCCATGTCTCATAATCAATTACAAAGTTCTCCAGACTTTTTCCTTTAAATAACAATCGTTAATCACCAGTCTTTTTGATATGAATGCTGCCTATACCCAAATGACAGTTGTTGAAAATACTGACAAAGCAGATTTCATTCTGAGTTCAAAACTATCTTCAAAAGGAGATGAGAAAAATCCTCTATCAGCCTACTCAGAATGATATGGAGAAAAAAGCTCAGAAGATTTTGGAGGTTCAGAGGCCAATTCTCTCCCCTTTCCCTTTTCAAGAAGAAATGCAGAGGGACTATTGAAAGGTTAGAGGAAAGGGGGAAGGAATTCAGACTCGTGTCATTCAGAAATATAAAGTTAGATAGACAGATGGAACGAGAAAGGAAAAGAAACGGGAAAGAGGAACAGAGAGAAAGAGGAGAGAGAGACAGAGGAAAGAGAGAGACACATAGAGAGAGAAGCAGACAGGCACAGACACACAGAGAGAAACGTGTGCATGTATGTATACAATTTTTCATATATTGCCTTCTCCATTAAAAAGGGATCTCCTTAGGAACAAGGAGTGAGATTTTGTTTTTCTTTATCTCTAGTGCTTGCCACTATGCCTAGCACAGAATGAGCACTTAATAAATACGTACTAATTGACAATGTTTCTTCAACTTAATATTTTTCAGGACATAAAAAACCCTCAAAGACAAGAAGAAAGCAATAAGGTGATTCACTTATGTAGCTCTAAGATTGTGAACTCATTTCCAAGTTTGAGGGGGGAAAAACAGGGGCATATGGCTGGGTGATAATACTTTCCTGAACCCTATTTAATGTCAGTATTAACTCTATAGAAGCTGTTAGTAGAGTTAAGTGACAGCTGGGATAAATCTTTATTGCACAGGATCAATTGCCCTGGCCAAAGTAAAGGATTCTGTTATCAAGAGCATCAATAAGGAAGAAAAAGAAAAAATCCTATTACCTGAATTTAAGTCTAACACCTTAAATGAATGCAATTAAGGGACAAGGAAAGAAACATAGGTTTTTCTTTTCTATTCAGGAAGCTGGAATCATCCTTTCTGGCCTCTCTGAACACTTACTACTGTGATACTGTGTACCACCTTCTCCTGGATACAACCTTCTCTCGGGGTATAATTTTGCTCTTTGTTCACTTATTATCTACCAGATCATTTCTTCTCAGACTCTTATGCTGAATATCATGACTATGTCTTGCCCACTAACTGGGTGTTTCTGAGGTTCTATAAATAAAGATTCATTAGCATCCATATATTTAATTATGATCTATATGATTCCTACCTGTACAAATGCAGCTCTAGCCTCTCTTTTGAGCTTCAGTCCACATCACTAACTGACTGGTGAATATTTTGAATTGGATAGGCAGCTAGACATGTCCCATGGACATGTCAAACGACAGAGATTTCAACACTTCCCTAGCTTCTAAATTTCCTTACTACCAGCAAGGGGACCACCCTCCTTCCAGTCACCAAGATTTGCAATCTTGATGTCAATTTCAACTCCTCGCTTTTGCTCACTACACACGTTCAATATGTTCCCAAATATCATCATTTCTTTTTATTCAACATCTTTCACATGTACCCCCATCTCTCTATTCACACAGCTACCACTTTTCTTCAGTAGCTGATCACTTCTCACTTAAATTATGACAATAACCTCCTAGCTGATCTTCCTATTTCAAATCTCTCTCCCTCTACAATCTAGCACTTACTCAGCTGCCAACATGATTTTCCTAAGTATAGGTTTGACTATGTCACATCCCTATACAATAAACTCCAATGGCTCCCTATTATGCTAAGGTTCAAAATTGTTAACATTTACAGTTCTTCATAATCTAATCCCTTCCTACTTGTCCACTTTTCTTGCTTTCAATTTCCATTCTACAATACACTCTACAATCCAGCAAAACTGACCTACTCCCTATTCCTCACACATGACATTTCATCTCAGATATCTGTTTATGCCTTTGTACCAGATGGTCTCCCTTCCTGGAATGCTGTCCCACCCATCTTCCAAGAGTTGGAATTCTTATGCCTTTTAAGGTTCAGCTTGACCAAGATGTCTTTCCCATTTCCCATCCATCCCAACTTGTAGTGTCATTTTCTCTAAAATTACCTTCCTTTATGTACTGACTTATATGTATAATGTTCTTCCATGGAAATATAAACTCTTTGATAGCAGGAACTATTTTTGTTTTGTTTTGGTTTGGTTTGGTTTGGTTTTCCCAACACTTACTACAATGCCTGGCTTATAATAAGCCCTTAATAAATACTTATTAATTAATTAAATGCATTACAGACAAGCAGGACATAGTTATTTTTAGAATCTTTGTAAAGGAAGAGGAATTTCATCTTTGAATGTAAGTAAAGGAGAATGACGGGGTACTACACTTTAATGGAAGGGTTTGTAACTTTTTTGAGTCCATCAGTAGATTTTGAGGGATTTTTGAACTTACATGGGAAAAAATACATCTTTATTTTCACTGATTTGCAACTGAAATTTAGCATTTTCTCCAATTATTTCAAAACACTATCCTGAGAATGGATTGATAAATTATAACAGACTGCCAAAGGAATATGTGACTCAAAGATAGGTTAAGAGTTTCTGCTTTAGTTCTTTGATCTCTGGGCAATAAAATTATAATTTCAATTCATACAGTTCTAAATCTAATATCATGGCTCTATATAAGATGCAAAGAAAAATCAGATATAATGCCAAACTTCTAACTTTTAGTCCTAGAGGAGAATACCATAGCTGATTTCAGTATCACTTACTTCAAGTCTTTCTTTAACTATTCATGTTTTCAAAGATTCACTCTCTGAGATTACTCTCTCTCTCCTTCTTCATAGTGCCTTCTCTTAAATGTCATCTTTCTCTTTACTATAACTAGCTCTGATTAGTCCACTAAACTCCTCTATGGATCTGACCTGACAGTCGATGGCATGCTTAGGCCTCATGACATATTCTTTTATGGATTCTTCCAAATTCCTTTCCTTTATAACCCTATTGCTCTCCCAACTATGTTTTATATTTGCCACTTCTGGTACCTATTTCACCCCTTCATTTTATCTGTAACCTCTTCCCCTAAATATATCTACCTTTTACCAAAAAAAAAAAGAAAAAGAAAAAAGACTTATACTATCTCTTTTAACAAGCAAAAACTTTACTTGTATTTTCCTTCCATCCTATTGTTCCTAGAAATGGAACCATAATAATCATTCTTTCTTACTCCTTAAACTTTAATTCCAGAAAAAGATATGTAAATACTTTACTGAATTATGTACAGTTTTGTTTGAAGTTAAATGAGGGCAAAAATTATAGTCCCTATGATCAGATAAAGCTTCAGGTTCTACCAATTATTATCTGGATGACTTTGGGAAAGTAGCTATTCTCTCTGGGCCTGGATTTTCTTCACTTCTAAAATGAATGGGTCGGGCTGGATGGCTTTTTAAGATCCCTTCCAGGTCAAAATCCATGATCTTACAAATGTGGAATCATTTAATGCCAATAGACATATTACCTGGGAATGAATTTTTTGGCATTGGCAACCCATAAAACAAAGAAAAATGCAAAATCTCTCTTAGTCCCTTGCAGCCATCTGCTTCTTTAGTGATAATGACAGGCTGATGGAAAAGAAGACAGAAAGTGAAATGAATTACAGTTTGTAGACTGTTAATAACATTAGCTCATTAATTAGTACCCTAAATATGAGGCCTTTATTCAATGTCAGATAAGTTAATATACTAATAAAGATACTATATTATTTAATTTTCATGCTCTCATTGCATATGAAGCCAAAAGACAAAAATAGTTGCAGCTAAATGGAAAGATAGATAACAGGTTCTTTTTGGAGCAGTGAGTGAAAGAGTTAGCAGACTTGGGTCTTGCACATGTCCAAAGGCAACAAAAAACATCTTTTCATAGGACATTTGATCATCTTATATTTCAGGATTCATTATATTCATTTTTCAAAGAATGCCTTGAAAATTATTTCTAGGGATGGGCCAATATTTGTGTAGAATATGAAGAGATACAGAAATTTTACAAAGAATTCAACAAGAGCTTCCAAATTAAATCAAAATATTAAATGACAACAAAAAGATGTTGCATTTATCATAGGGAGCTGAAATGCTAATGTGAATGAAATCAAAAGTTAATTGGAATAACAGGCAAGTTTGGCCTTAGAGTACAAAATGAAGCAGGACAAAGACAGTTTTGTCGAGACAACTCAATGGTCATATCAAATACTTTTTTTATGAATCAAAAGGGAACTCTACACTTAGCCATCACCAGATAGTCAGTATAGAAAACACTGATTATACACTTTGCAGCATAAGCAGAGAAGCTCTATACAACTGATTAAAACAAGACCTGGAGTTGATGATGACTCAAGTAATGAGTTTCTTATGGCAAAATTCTGATTTAAGTTGAAAAAAGAGGGAATACCATCAAACAGTAGAGAGAATATCTAAATATAAAAATGAAGTTGAAGGGATGAATAGATTTAAGGGATTAAATCTGGTAGATATAGTACCTGATGAACCATGGACAGAGGTTTACATTATTGTACAAAAGGCAGCAACAAGAAACATTCCAAAGAAAAAAGAAGAGCAAGAAAGTAAAATGGCTGTCTGCTGAGTCTGAGGAAAGAAAGAAAAGGAAAGGAGAAGGGGAAGGGAAAAAGAAAGGGAAAGATATACCCAACTGAATGCAAATCCTGAGATAACAAGGAGAGATAAGAGGATTTTCTTAAATGAGTAATGCAAAGAAATGAAAGAAAACAATAGAATAGCAAAAACAAAAGATCACTTCAGGAAAATTAGAGATAGCAAGAAAAAGTTTCGTGCAAAAATGGGCATAAGAAAAAAATGATTTGATAAAATCCAACATCCATTCCTATTAAAAACACTAGAGAGTATAGGAATTAATGGACTTTTCCTTAAAATAGTCAGTAGCATCTATTTAAAACCATCAGCTAGCATCATATGTAATGGTGATAAACTGGAACCATTCCCAATAAGATCAGGGGTGAAACAAGGTTGCCTACTATCACCATTACTATTCAATATTGTATTAGAAATGCTAGCTTTGGCAATAAGACAAGAAAAAGAGATTAAAGGAATTAGAGTAGGTCATGAGGAAACCAAATTATCACTCTTTGCAGATGTTATGATGTTCTACTTAGAGAACCCTAGAGAATCAACTAAAAAATTATTAGAATTAATCCACAACTTTAGCAAAGTTGCAGGATACAAAATAAATCCACATAAATCATCAGCATTTTTATACATCACCAACAAAATGCAACAGTAAGAGATACAAAGAGAAATTCCATTCAAAATAACTATCAATAGTATAAAATATTTGGGAATATATCTGCCAAGGGAAAGTCAGGATCTATATGAGCAAAACTACAAAACACTCTCCACACAAATAAAGTCAGATCTAAACAATTGGAAAAACATCAAGTGCTCTTGGATAGGTTGAGCGAATATAATAAAGATGGCAATACTACTTAAACTAATCTATTTATTTAGTGCTATACCAATCAAACTCCCAAGAAATTATTTAACTGACCTAGAAAAAATAACAACAAAATTCATCTGGAAAAACAAAAGATCAAGAATTTCAAGGGAATTAATGAAAAAAAAATGCAAATGAAGGTGGCCTAGCTGTACCAGATCTAAAACTATATTATAAAGCAGTGGTGACAAAAAAAAAAAAAAAAAAAAAAAGGTACTGGCTAAGAAATAGAGTAGTGGATCAGTGGAATAGGTTAGGTTCACAGGTCAAAATACTCAATGACAATAGTAATCTAGTGGTTGATAAACCCAAGGACCCCAGTTTTGGGGATAAAAACTCACTATTTGACAAAAACTGCTGGGATAATTGGAAACTAGTATGGAAGAAATTAGGCACTGACCCACACCTAACACCATATACCAAGATAAGATCAAAATGGATTCAGGATCTAGGCATAAAGAATGATATTATAAACAAATTAGAACAATGTAGGATGGTTTACCTCTCAGACCTGTGGAAGGGGAAGGAATTTGTGACCAAAGAAGAACTAGAGATCATCATTAATCACAAAATAGATGTTTGACTATATCAAGTTAAAAAGTTTTTGTACAAACAAAATGAATGCAGACAAGATTAGAAGGGTAGCAGTAAACTGGGAAAATATTTTTACATCCAAAGGTTCTGATAAAGGCCTCATTTCTAAAATATATAGAGAATTGACTCAATTATATAAGAATTCAGGCCATTCTCCAATTGATAAATGGTCAAAAGATATGAACAGACAATTTTCAGATGAAGAAATTAAAACTATTTCTAGTCACATGAAAAGGTGCTCCAAATCACTATTGATCAGAGAGATGAAAATTAAGACAACTCTGAGATACCACTACACACCTGTCAGATTGGCTAAAATGACAGGAAATGATAATGACGAATGTTGGAGGGGATGTGGGAAAACTGGGACACTGATACATTGTTGGTGGAACTGTGAACGGATCCAACCACTCTGGAGAGCAACTATGCTCAAAAAGTTATCAAACTGTGCATATCATTTGACCCAGCAGTGTTTCTACTGGGCCTATATCCCAAAAAGATCTTAAAGGAGGGAAAGGGACCCACATGTGAAAAAATGTTTATTTACAAAAATGCCCTTTTTGTAGTGGCAAGAAACTGGAAACTGAATGGATGCCCATCAATTGGAGAGTGGCTGAATAAATTATGGTATAGGAATGTTATGGAATATTATTGTTCTATAAGAAACGACCAGCAGGATGATTTTAGAGAGGCCTGGAGAGACTTGCATGAACTGATGCTGAGTGAAATCAGCAGAACCAGAACATTATACACAGCAACAAGACTATACAATGATCAATTCTGATGGACATGGTTCTCTTCAACAATGATGTGATTCAAACCAGTTCCTATTGTTCAGCTATGAAGATAGTCATATACATCCAGAGAGAGGCCTGTGGGAACTGAGTGTGGACCACAACACAGCATTTTAACGCTTTCTGTGAATATTTCCATGTATTTTGTTTTCCTTCTTAGGTTGTTTTTTTTTCTTCTCTTTCTAGATCTGATGTTTCTTGTACAGTAAGATAACTGTATAGATATGTATAGATATATTGGATTTCTCATATAATTTATCATATTTAGCATGTATTAGATTACCTGTCATCTAGGGGTGGGGGGTGGGGGGAAGGAGGGGAAAAGCTTGGAACAAAAAAAAAGTTTTTTGCAAAGGTCAATGTAGAAAAATTACTCATATCTTTTGTAAATAAAAAGCTTTTAATAAAAAAAATGGTAGGGACTTAACAGAAGAGATTAAAAAGAGATGACAAGAATATACAAAGGAACTATATAAAAAAAAGATCTTAACATCACCAATAATGATGATGTGGTTACTGATCTAGAGCCAGACATTTTGGAGAATGAGGTCAAGTAAGCTCCTGGAAGCATTACTAATAAGGTTAGTGGAGGTGACATAATTGAAGCTGAGTTATTTAAAATCCTAAAAGATGATGCTATTAAAGTGCTGCCCTCAATATACCAGCAAATTTGGAAAATTTAACAGTAGCCATGACAAGGAATGTTCAAATTACCAAACAATTGCTGTCATTTCACACATCAGCAAGGTTATGTTTAAGATTCTGCAAGCTAGGCTTCAGTAATATGTGAACTGAAAATTACTAAAAGAGCAAGCTGTTTTTCAAAGAAGTAGAGGAACTGGAGACCAAATTGCTAACATTTGCCGGATTATAGAGAAAGCAAGAGAGTGACAGAAAAAAATCTACTTCTGCTTCATTGACTATTCTAAAGCCTTTGACTGTGTAGATAACAACAAAATAGGACAAGCCCTCAAAGAGATGGGAATACCAGATAATTTTACTTGACTCCTGAGTAACCTATATACAGGTCAAGAAGCAACATTTAGAACCAAACATGGAACAACTGATTGGTTTAAGATTGGAAAGGCTACATACTGTCACTTCATTTAACTTACGTGCTTATCACATCATGTGAAAGGCCAGGCTGGATGAATCAAAAGCCAGAAATAAGGTTGAGAAGAGAAATATCAATAATATCAATATGCAGGCAATACAATTCTGATGGCAGAAAGTGAAGAATTTAAGTCTCTCAATGAGGGTGAAAGAGGAGAGTATAAAAGCTAGCTTGAAGCATAACATTAATTTAAAAAAAAAAAAAACTAAGAATATGGCAATTGGTCTCATCACTTCCTGGCAAATGGAGGGAGAAGTGGAGCCCAGTGTCAGGTTTTATATTCTTGGACTCAAAGATCACTGCAGATGGTGACTGCAGTCATGAAATTAAAAGATGATTGCTCCTTCCAAGGAAAGGCATAACAAATCGGGAGCAGCATACTAAAAAGCAGAGACATTTCCTTTCCAACAGAGGTTCATGTAGTCAAATCGATGGTTTTTCCAGTAGCAATGTATGACTGTGAGAGCTGGATGGTAAGGAAACTGAACACTGCAGAATCAACACTTTTGAATAGTGGAGCTGAAGAAGACTTTTGAGAGTCTCTTAGACAACAAGAAGATCAAATTAGTCAATATTTAAAGAAATCAATTCAGATTACTCATCAGAAGGTCAAAAACTGGTGCTGAAACTTAAATACTTTGGCCAAATCATGAAAATACAGGACTCAACTGGAAAAAACCCTGATATTGGGAAAGATTAAGAACAAAAGGAGGAGACAACAGAGGACGAGATGGATGAACTTGGACAGACATTGAGAGATAATGGAGGACAGAAGGGTCTGGAGTGCTATAGTCCCTGGAGTCATGAAGAATCAGACACAACTAAACAACAACATCAGTTCCTTCACATTTAGTGGCCTCAATTAAATGCAGATATAGATATAAGTGAAGATGGTATAAAAAAATTAGAAAGAATGACTTAACAAGCATGGTTTCAAAGAAGATATGAAAAGCAAATTAATTCCATTCCTTTGCAAAGGCAAGACACCTCTGATTATAATATACTGCACGAAATTTTTTTTAGCATTTCCAATTTATTGTTTCATATTGGTGATTTTTTCTCTTCTTTTTATTTTTTTTTCTTTAAAATGGTATTTGTTCTATGAGCTAGCTTTCTGGGAGAGAGCGGAAGTAGATTAACAGAGAAAATTGGAAATTTTGGTAATAGAGAAAATTCACTATGAAAAATAAAAATATAGTTGAAGAGTAAAGAATGAGAGAAAATAAAGACTTGTAGACTACACAGAGACTTCCTGGACATGCATTATGAGAATTCTTCACGAAAATAATAGGAAGTTGTTAGATATGGGGAACAGCAAATAACATTTTAAAAAATAAAATTTATTACATTTTTATAAACAGGAAATGACTAGTTACTGATGTGAGAATCATTCCTGAATCATCTATGTATAGTTATAGCACCAGCATTATTAAGCTTAAGATCAACATTAATAAAAAACTAGAAGAAAAATTAAAAATGTGAAAAGAGTTATGGAAAAAAAAACTCTTTTTCCATAGAAAACTCTTTTTTCCACAAAGCAAGTACATGGTTCATGAAGCTATGAAATAGTCTGGAAAACAATGTGGAATTAAATTTAAAATGTCTCTACACTCTATGTACATTCCTGGGGCCCATATACTCAGCATATACTCTTTGCCTTGTAAAACACCTAGAAGTAGTAAGAGGAAAAATAAGGTGGAAGAAAAATTGACAAGAATTCTGACTAACTAAAATCAACCCAAGAGCATCTTTCTGCTATGTGTGAGCATAAGGAGCAGAGGGTCATAAATTTAAACTTAGAAGGAGTATCAGAAAATTTCTATCATAGATTTAAAGTTAGGCAATCCATGTTTATATGTAAAGGATTGAAATGAAACCCAACAAACTCAGGTGATTTACTTAAAGTCAGAGTCCAATATTTTTTACTACATTACACTGACTGAAAAATCCCTACTAAGTCCTCTTCTTCAATGAGCTCATGAAATCCTATAATTTCAATGTCAGTTCTATACAAATGGCTTCTACATCTATCCAATCTAATTCTAATCTCTTTTTTGAACTTCAGAATAATAATTCTACATACTTTCTAAACTTAACATGTCCAAAATTGAATTCGTCATCTTCTCCCTAAAATCTGCTGCTCATCATTCCTCTAGTCACTCAACACTAAAACCTCCGTATCATTCCTTGGTTCTACTGTTTCTTCCCCCATCCAATCAGTTACCAAATCCTGTCAATTCCATATTGACAATTTCTGTCATACTGATAACCTTCTAGTTATCCATATTATCTCAACTCTACTTTGAATATTTCTTGAACTCATTCCTTAATAATTAAGTCTTCTAACTTTCAAAGTTATAACTGAATATTTTCACCTAGGGGAAAAATGTTTTTTCAGGTGAATGAGATGGCAACAATATAGAGGATAATCAGACTATGAGTGCAATTTTTCTATAAAAGCATTCTGGCCTTCTCCTACCTCCTAATAGGATAGAAGAAAAGATAGGTTCCATGAGAAAGTCACCAAAATAAATTAACCTAGTGAGGTGTGGTACTTTATTAAGCACCAGTTATGTACCAGGCACTGTGCTGAATGATTTATAAATTGGGAGAAATGGTCAGAGGGAGTTGCATGAGTTATGGGGGACCAGAGGGTAAGGCACCAGGATATGCAGTCATCTTGTAGAAAAAGCAATCCCTCAAATGTTGGTGCCCTTCGACAATGTCACCATTGTCCCATGCTAGTTATATCTCTGATGGAATGTACTCTTTTGGATATCTTCCCTTCACATATACACATCTTGAAATCTTTCTCTTCTGTTAAGACTCAGTCAGAAACCACCTCTTCTATGAAGCCATTTCCTATTCCCTGTATCTTTAAATATTTCAATATAACCAGTTTTTGTCTAGATCTCTTTGCATGAGTTACACTCTTCTTTTAAGACTGGAAAGACACAACTTTAAAGGCTTACATCTGCATGAAGAAAGCAAACACTCGAAGTCTATATAGTTGGTCATTACTCCCCAGGCTGTAAAAAAAATGTCAAAATGTCCATTTGATGTCAATATTGAAATCCAGCCCCTGGGTGCTTGTGACAAGAGCAGTGGTTCAGTATGTGGCAAGAATGAGAATAAAGCATTAGTAGAGATGAGGACTCTTGTTTCAAAGTTATCAAAAGTAGCAAAAACTGATCACAGAGTGACATGGCTGTTGGAAACAGAACATATTAGGACCAGGGATAAACTGTACAAATATGGCAAGTTAGATTTCTCCTTTTGCTGAGCCTCCATTGGTAGGTAAGGGAGTAGTGAACATTGAAAACAAGGTAGAGGCCAGAATATTTCATTGGTGCTTTGAGCCCTAAGATTATATGTGATTCCAAATGCAAATGTCTCATGCAGAAATACCAACTTTAGAGAAGCAAGCTGAATGGTATTGAGCCCCAAATAGTCTCAAAACAAGAAAGCTTTTTTCCAGCCTCCCAATCTCCCTTAATGCTAGTCACTTCCTTCTATAATTAATTCCAATTTATGCTATATATAATTTGTATATTTAATTGTCTGCAGGGTATCTTACCCCATTAGACTGTGAATTTCTTGAGAACAAGGATTGTCTTTCACCTTTCTTTATAAACCCAGTGCTTAGCACAGTGCCTGCCATATAGTAGGAACATAATAAATGCTTACTTATTGACTAACCTGGGATTGAATGGGACCAAGCAGATTCAGAGTTTGATAAGTGATCAGTGTGAGAGCAAGAATGTCAGTAATATTTACATGTTGTTATTCTAAGTCATGTAAGCCCCTTTATTAAAATGTAAGCTAGGAAGAATGGCATAATATAAATCATGCTGGCTTTGGAAGCCAAAGACCTGTGTTTGAATCCTACATCTCTCACTTATTACCTGTGTGAACTAGAGTAAGTCATTTAACCTCCCTACATCTGAGTTTCTTCATCTGTAAAATGTAAAATCTTTCCTTCCCCAGCACCTCATGTAACATCACAATCATTGATAGTATTGAATACATTGATTTGCCCACTGTATTTGGACCAACATTTTGCTTTTTGCTTCTCAAGTATTGACTTTATATTGTTGTAGTCCTTGTGTATATTGTTCTTTTGGTTCTGCTTTCTTCACTCATATCAGTCCTTCATATCACTTCATATAAGTCATATCCAATGTTATCTCTTCCCATAAATCTTCCTGTATTTTTCCCAATTCTTCACATTTATCATTCCTTAAAATGAATTAAAAAATCATCATATCTACATGCTATAATTTGTTTAGTTATTCCCTAATTCTTGGGCATATTTTTCATTATTACTGTATTATTGCCATAGCCTAGCCTAAATAGCTATGCCCTTAATCAAACTCCCACTGACACTGTCAAATCAAATCCCCAGAAAACAACTAAATCTCCCCCTCAGGGTTATGGGGATATTTCTGAGGGATTGAGGTACTTCATCTACTGCTATAGACTTAAACTCCAATTCTGATGTGTTATTCTTCTATATCAAACAGCATTACCTCTGTATCATGGATTGCATTTACTTATCATTTACTGAGAAAATACAGCAAGAAATACTAAGCATTTTACCCAGTATCACAATCTTCTGTTCTACCATAGGCTCTGGGGAAGAGTAGAATTAAGCTTAAAATAGTGGCCACAAAGCATGTATTTGCTCCTACTAAGTTCATTTCCAAACATGACATGGCTACTTAGGCAACCTGCTCCCTGACAGCAGGACACTATTTCTGATGTCAGGAATGATCCATTGCTAGTTTGGATTCCACAGGCTATTTTCCTGGATCTGCTGTATCCCATCTGGTTCAGCTTCACCAAACTCTGGTATGAACTTCCAATCTTTGAGGTTTCATAAATTCTGATAATAAAGGAAAGAAGACATATACAAGTTCCTCTTGCAGAACATGTGCTTACCAGTTTCATGGCAGCTCTGGATAAGAGAGGCACCCAAGATCCACAGCTGTTCATTCTCATTTGAACGCAACTGGGAAGAAAAAAGTAAGAGGTTGAGCTATAGGGGTCCTTTGTAAGTAAATTCAGTTCTGATTCAGGAGATACAAAAGTTCTTCTTTACTGTGAAAACAATGAAAGGACAGCAAATAGTCATAGAACTTGTGCATGCTCTGTAGTGAAAAGCAGATCCCATCATTACACATACCTGGTAACAGCACCCATGTTGGGGATTACATCAAGCAGAGAACCCTGCACATGCTACTAAAGACTGGGCTCTTACTGGATAGTCTCTCATCATATTGCTATGAAAATTATTTGTTCATATGCTTACTGCTAATAACTTCTTTGATATAGAGATATTTCAGTAGAAGGACATAAGAAATTTAGTGAATGTTTCTTCATAATTCCAATTTTTTTTCCATAATGGTTGTACCAAATCAAAACTATACTAACAATGAGTTATCATATTCATATTCTTACAATGCTTCTTACATAAACTTTCCCATCTTTCTTGGCTTAATGAATATAAATTGATATTTTGGAATTTGTTTAAATTTTCATTTCTTTCATTAATCATGTTGAATGTTTCTCAAATGATATTTTAATAGTTCATATTTCTTTTGGAAATTATTTGTTCAGATCTTTTAGCTACTTGTCTTTTAGGAAAAGATACTTAATAATTCACATTTCTATTAATTCCCTACACATCTTGAATATTGGACTTTAATAATACAAATTTATGAACACTTCTCCCAATTTATAACTTTTTCTTCTGATCCATGAAAATTAAGGTTTTTTAACAAAGCAAAAGTTTTTTAACTTAATATGATTAAATTTTTTTTCTCTTTTATGGTCTTTTCTATCCTGTGTCTGGTTACGAATTCTTCCTCTAGCCACAATTGTGAAAGATATAACCTTCTTGGTTGTTAGTCAGTTGTTTCAGTCATGTCCAACTCTTTGTAACTGCATTGTGAGGTTTTCTTAGCAAAGATACTAGAATGGTTTACCATTTTTTTTCAGCTCATTTTATAGATGAGGAAATTGAGACAAAGAGGTTAAGTGACTTGCCCAGAGTCACACAGCTAGTAAGTGTCTGAGGTCACATTTGAACTCATAATGATGAACCTTCCTGATTCCAGGCCCAACACTCTATCCACTGAGCCAACTGGCTACCCCAATTTTTGTGGCATAACATCTTAATTTTAGATCATTTATCTATTTAGAATATATTATGGCATATAATACAACATGCTGAAAAACTATTTTTTGCCAAATTGCTTTTTCTCATTTTCCTAGAAGTTCCTGTCAAATAACAAAAGCCCTTCCCCAGTGATTCACACATACTAGATCACTGCAAATTTTTTTACAGAATTTGCTTGTCTAAACAATTTCATCAAAATGTTTTTATCTACTACCAACTTATTTGAATAATTGCTGCTTGGTACTATAATTTGATACTAGCAACACAAATTCTCACTCTTTCTTTATAAACTTTATTTACCAAAACTTTAAACATAGGGGCCATTCTCAAGAAAATCTCCTAGAAGTTTCCATATTCCCTTTATGACTCTGACATCCATAACTAGTCAAATGATTTTAGTAAGCTTCTGATTGCCGCTAAATATAATGCAATGATTACCTCATTCCGGGATTCCAAGCAAACAATTCTAAGTAAAGAATTTCAAAATATTATATGGGAGAAGGACACATTTTCTTTCTCCATAACTAGAGCACCATATTACTGGCTTTTAATCATTTTAATCCACATGTTTTTAGACATTAACTGTGGTATCATGGATTATGGAGTGAGCTATTGGCAAGCAACTCCTTCTACCAAGGCTAATTCTCATCTTAAACAATTATCCAGGACATTGAGAAGTAAAATTATTGACTCAAGATCACTAATTATATGAATACATATAAGAAAAGAGTCTTGAATTCAGGTCTTCCTGATTCTGAGTCCAGTTCTTTAGCTACTACTCCACGTTACCTATTATAGATATGAAATATGGATACTATAAGAAATTAAATCCTTAGGTCCCTTAATTTCAATTAATCTCTGAATGTCACCTTG
This sequence comes from Myrmecobius fasciatus, assembly GCA_023553655.1. Lineage (NCBI taxonomy): Eukaryota > Metazoa > Chordata > Mammalia > Dasyuromorphia > Myrmecobiidae > Myrmecobius > Myrmecobius fasciatus. The sequence goes on from JAJPUD010000726.1 coordinate 396,347, forward strand.
TTTCCTATATTAATAATAATAATAATAATAATAGCATATACATAGTACCTATTATGTGCCAAGTATTGTGGTAGGCCAAGTGCCACTCTGATGCCCACAGAATGCTAAAAGACTTAAAGACTTAAGAAGCTCTATTAGAGAACTACAAAAAACATGAGCATGAATTGATCAGGAGTCAAAGGCAGCAAGGGATTGCAAATGTGCACCAATGGAGAGAATAATCACATAGACAAGATCACAAATCCAGCAAGTACCCAAGTTAAGTAACAGCTCTGCCTCCCATGGTCCAATAAGTTGTATGTCCAATTAGTAACTATGAGGTTTATTCAACAGTATTTCCTAAAAGAGCACTAGTCTTTGGAGTTTAAGTCCCATTCTTACATTGCCAAGTTTATGAACTTAGGCAAGTCATTTAACACCAATGTCCCTCGGTTTCTTTATCTATAAAACCAAAATAATAGTATGCATAGTCTTTTCTCTCAAGGAAAGTGTTTTGAATACCTTAGAGTGCTATACAAATGTGACCTATTGTTATTACTGAAATACATTCTTGATTGGTATAAAAAATATTTGTAAATATATAAACACATATGATAGGCAGCTAGGTAGTATATGATAGAATGTCAGACCTGGAGTCAAGAAGAATCATTCTCCTGAGTTCAAATCTGATCTTAGACATTTACTAGCTGTGTGACCCTGAGCAAGTCAGTTAATCCCTATTTGCCTCATTTTCTCATCTGTAAAATGAGCTGGAGAAGAAATGGCAAACTACTTCAGTATTTTTGTCAAGAAAACCCCAAATGGGATCAAGAAGAGTTGGACATGACTGAAATGACTGAACAACAGCATATATACATATTGTGCATCTGTATTTATGCACATACATTCTTTTTTATATATAAATTGCAGTGTTAAGAGATCCCAGTGAGAAATTCAGAGAAATCCCTCTATCATGCAGGTGTGTATCTTCTGCAAAACGTTTAGTATTAGAGAATCGCCTGGATTTATTAATATACTTTTGGTGGCATTGTAAATTGGTCTGACCATTCTAAAAAGCAATATGGAACTATACTCCCTAAGTCACTAAATGATGTATAAGACACTTAGTAATACTATTAAGCCTGTACCTCAATAAAGTCAATTAAAGAGAAAAAGGACACAACTACCAAAATATTCATGGAACCTCTTTTCATAGTAGCAAAAAACTGAAAACTGGGGGAGTAGCTATCAATCAGGGAATAGCTGAACAAATTGTAGTGTGTGATTGTAACAGAGGGGGAAAAATGAAGAACAAAGCTTTGGAGAAATCTGAGAAGACTTATACAAACTGATGGAGATGTAGCAAGAACAGAATATACTGAATTTATACAAGGTGAAGAGGAGTGGGGGATGGAGGGAGTAAAACAGAATTAGCAGCTCAGTAGATCAGATCAGGTCTGATATATAGAGATGGAGGTGAGAAGAGAACACTATTTAAGCAGAGGGATCGGCTTATGCAAAGACTTTAGGAAACATCAAGTAAACTAGTTTGGCTGGAGTACAGAGTTTATGAGGGGTAGCCATGTTCAATCAACATCGAAAGACAGAAATGAGGAAGTCAGGAAAAAACACATCTTATACTTCTAAATCCCAAAATGCTTAACCCAGTGATCATATAGTACACTTACTGACTGATGGATAAATGGATTATTGACTGAATTGACCAGATAGTTTGATGGTATATAGATACAACAAATTTAATTTTAAATTAATATAGATTTGTAATCAGAGAACAATTAGTTCTGCCATTTATTGCCTGAATGAATTTGGGCAAATGACTTTACATTTCAAGCCTTCCTCATCTGTAAAAGCCATAAGTTTGATTTAATAGTCTCTTGGGATCTATCTATACATGCAAAATTAAATTGAGAGTTGAGGTAATCACTGGGATAAATCATGTGAAAAGCAAGCAGTCCTCACCCCCTCCCCAACCAACCACTCCCCTTCAAAAATCCAACAGATGCTGAGACTAAAACAAAAACACTTTAGGCAAGTTATTTCTCCCCTACTGGGCTTCCCTTAAATTAGTTCATCAGCAAAATGAAAGAACTGGTCTCCATGACCTGTTGTCCTCTCCCGCTCAGAATCTGTGACCCAGGGCCCCAGCTGGAATTATCCAATCAAAATTCACTCCAAATCATCAGTTCATCACTCAATTTTAATTTTGTTTTGTAAGGACTATCCAAAGTTTACCTACAGCTTTTGAAAGAAATCCAGGAGGGTGCTTTCCATCCCTCAATCCTAGTATAGGAATTCAGTTTTGTTGAGATAATTCTTTAGCCCAAAAGCACAATAAATCTTCTTGTAGGTTGTTTACACATTTTTATTTTAAAATCTAACCCCTCTCTTCTTTCACAGTCTCCAAAGTGAAGAACAAAGCAGTTTCATTTACATAGATCGGAGACAGATTAACAGACTTTCTAATAAACATTAAATTCCCCCCTTTGTTTTTAATTAAAATTTCATCGCTGTGCAAAACATAAAGCCTACAGCTTTATGTTTTATATATATATGTGTGTGTGTGTGTGTGTGTGTGTGTATATATATATATATATATTTCCAATTATTTGAATAAACCTAAAAAGGAATTTATACCCATTGCTTCTACTGGGCCACAGGGCAAAAAGCTGATTTTCATAGCAAAATGTACTTGGGGATATCAGTTTTGAAACTCTGTAAGTGATTTGGCCAAAGTAGACAATAAAAGATTAGTAGCCAAGGGTCAGAGTTTCCTTTGATTTTCAGAATGTAAGTAATATATTAAATCAAGGAAACTCACATCTCTCTTTCCTGGCAAAATGAGTAAGTGGAGGGGAATGAAGCAATTAACCACTTTTCATTTCAAGAAAATAAGTAGATATGTTGAACATGTCTTCAAAGTCTGGTGTCTTCACACCTTGCTCTCAGTTTCCCCTTGCCTGGACCAAAAAAGGATGTAATAAATGTCCTGATTGAAATGATGTATCACAGTTTTTATGGACTTGGAAGCTAATTTTGCTTAGAAGCATTTTTATAGACTTTAGAAGTCAAAGAATAAAGCCGTTAGGTTCATGAGATCAAAAACTTTCCTTCCAGGGAAGAAACCATTTATTTCTTTTTTTTCCTGCTCATTCGGCCATCCGCCTGGCTGCCCCTAGAATCTTTGTTACTAAGAGATACTAGCGGCAAACAACTCGCTTAATGAAGGAAGTTGTTTCTGCAGCCTTTCAAAAGAAAGAGAATATTTTCAGTCTTGACAAGGGAAGAAAAGATAAGAGGCTTGGTTATTTGTTATTCAAAAAGTTCTCTAAGACCTGAATTTTAACAATAGCCTGTCACAGCATGAATATAACATAGTTTTCCAATTTTTAGTTGAAAATAATGTGTTTCCAATTTTTAAGTGAATGTAACCTGAGTTTCCAAATTTTAGGTGAATATGGCTTTTCAGTTTTTAAATGAACACGCCTCAGTAAGATAAAAATAAATTGATTTGTACTCATTTAAATGTTTTATCATCCTTCTCACCACATTTTCCATCCCCCACCCCCACCCCAATTTCGAAAAAGGCACTGGATAGGGCCAGAAGGAAAAAAAAAAAAGTTGATTGATTCCTATTGTTTTCATATCACAGTCATTTCTGGATATGCCCTGCCCCAAACCTCCACCCTGGAATAGAACCCTCCCTTGTAACAAAGCAAAACAGTTAAGCAAAAACAACCAATACAGTGACCACATCTGACAATGTACCCAAGATTCTGCTTTCATAGTCTCCCGGATGCTGATTTCTTTAATTATCTGTTCTCCTAAGATCATTAGTGGTTTTTCAATTACTCAGAATTCAGCTTCTTTTTAAAATTTTATATTGTAGTCACTGTGAATATAGTCATTTGATTTTGGGTCTTTTTGACCCAATAATATGACTACTGGATCAAAGAACATGAACAGTTTAGGAAATTTTCAAAATTTGATTTTTTTCCAGATTCCAATTTAATTTCCCTTACCTCATCTGCATGGGCATGAGCACATGTGTGCACGCACATACACACACACACACACACATACACACACACCTCAAGCCTTGCCTAAAGCAATTGATGTTCCAGTTCTAGGAAGATTTCTATGTCCTTGCTTTTGCAGGACCATCATCCCCATGCCTGGCACTTTCTCTTCAATTCCATCTTTTCCAATCTTGATCTCCTTTCAAGGCCTCCTACAACAGGCCTATCTAGATTCCTTTTCTAAATATTTTCTCTCTTTCTCTTAAAATCACTCTCTACTGGGGCAGCTAGGTGGTGCAGTGGATAGAGTACCAGACCTGAAGTCAGGAGGACCTGAGTTCAAATCTGGTCTCAGGGGGGCGGAGCCAAGATGGCGAACTGCGGACAGCTTTCTCTGTGAACTCCCAGGACATTCCCTCAAACCCAGACAAAGTAAGCCTTCCAACTGGTTTCTAAGTGAGAGCAACACCAAGCATTTGGACTACAACGCACTTCTATCAAAGATCTACCGTGAAAGAACTCCGGAGAAGGTTAGCCTCAGGGAAAATCGGCCGCTGGTCGTGATCAGACTCCAGCCGGGGCGGAAGTCAGGGCTGCGATACAGGGGCGGATTTTGGGCACCCAGGAAGCCCCTGGGAGACGCCTGGGTCACTTTGCTCTGCTTGCGGGCAGGTGCTTTGGCAGATCTGCCTTTGGAAAAAAGTAGATCGGGAGCAGCTGAAAACGTGGTCCTAGTGCAAATCTTGCCCGACCAGCCTCAGACCGGAAGTCAACTCGGCAAACTGCCCCAGGGCAAATACAAATTGTTGCAGTTTTCTCTGGTTTTGACCAATATACCAACTTTAAATTATGAGCAAGAAGCAGAAGAGAGCTCTCACCATAGAAAGCTTTTACGGAGAAAAAACAGAACAGTCCCCAGATCCTGACATTATGAAAACAATCCCAGATGAAGCCACAAAGGCAGATTTAAGTTGGTCTCCCTTTCAGAAGGCTTACCTGGAAGATTGCATTAAGAATCTCAAAAGAGAGCTAGAAGAAGAATGGGGAAATAAATTGAGATCAGGGCAACAGAAATATCAAAAACTGGAAAATAGGACTGGTGAATTGGAAAAAGAAAACAGTTCACTGAAAAACAAAATTGGTGAATTGGAAAAAATCACCAATTCACTGGAAAATAAAAATGGTGAACTGAAAATCAAAATTGGGGAATTGGAAAAAGACAACAATTCACTGAAAAACAAAATTGGTGAATTGGAAAAAGACAACAATTCACTGAAAAATAAAACTGGCAAAATGGAAAAAGAAT
>JAJPUD010000726.1:406668-423911 GCA_023553655.1 Myrmecobius fasciatus
TGACAGGAAAAGTTAATGATGAATGTTGGAGGGAATGTGGGAGGGCTGGGACACTGTTGCATTGTTGGTGGAGCTGTGAACGGATACAGCCATTCTGGAGAACAATTTGGAGCTATGCTCAAAAAGTTATCAAACAGTGCATACCCTTTGACCCAGCAGTGTTTCTACTGGGCCTATATCCCAAAGAGATTTTAAAGGAGGGAAAGGGCCCCACATGTGCAAAAATGTTTGTGGCAGCCCTTTTTGTAGTGGCAAGAAACTGGAAATTGAAAAGATGCCCATCAATTGGAGAATGGCTGAATAAATTATGGTATATGAATACTATGGAATATTATTGTTCTGTAAGAAATGACCAGCAAGATGATTTCAGAGAGGCCTGGAGAGACTTACATGAACTGATGCTGAGTGAAATGAGCAGAACCAGATCATTATACACGGCAACAACAGTACTATATGACGATCAATTCTGATGGACATGGCTCTCTTCAACAATGAAATGTTTCAAACCACCTCCAATTGTTCACTGAAGAAAGCCATATACACCCAGAGAGAGGGATGTGAAATGTGGACCACAACATAACATTCTCATACTCCTTGATTGATGTTTGCTTACATTGTGTTTCCTTTATCTGATATATCGTTTGTGTAGACAAGATTTTTCTTGCACAACAATGACAAGTTTGGAAATATGTATACATATATTCGATTTACCAATATTTTAACATAATTAACATGTAGTGGATATCCTGCCATCTAGGGGAGGGGTGGGGAGTTGGGGGAAAAATTTGTAATGGAAAGCTATGTAAGGGTTATTGTTGAAGAATTACCCACACATATGTTATGCAAATAAAATTTAAAAAAAAAGAAAAAAAAATCTGGTCTCAGACACTTCAAATTCCCTAGCTGTGTGACCCTGGGCAAGTCACTTAACCTCAATTGCCTCAGCAAAAAGCAAAAAAAATATATATATATATTCTTTATTATATGATGATCAATTTTGATGGACATGGCTCTTTTCAACATCAAGGTGATTTGCACCAGTTCCAATGGTCTTGTGATAGCAACAGCGATCTGGAACCAGAGAGAAAACTGTGGGGACTGAGTGTGAGGATCACAACATAGTATTTTCTCCTTTTTGTTGTTGTTTGCTTGCTTTTTTTCTTTCTTATTTTTTGTTCTTTTTTGCTCTGATTTTTCTTGTGCAGCATGATAATTATGGAAATATGCATAGGGGAACCCCAAATGTTTAATATATATTACATTACTTGCTGTCTAAGGGAGAGGGTGGGGAAGGGAGGGAAAAAATTGGAGCACAAGGTTTTACAGAGATGAATGTTGAAAATTATGCGTATGTTTTGAAAATAAAAAGCTTTAATAAAAAATTACTCTGTATAGCTTTGTATAGACTTTGTATTTACTTGTCTGTGTACATATATTATCCAAGAGAATACAAATTCCTTAAAAATCAGTGATCACTTTTTTTATCTTCATATTTCCAGTGGAATGGAGTTATGAGTTGAAATTTGGCTATGTAATCCTGAGCAAGTCACTAAACTCTATTTGCCTCACTTTCCTCAACTCTAAAATGAGCTGGATAAGGAAATGGCAAACCACTCCAGTATCTTTGCCAAGAAAACCCCAAATGGGGTCATAAAGAGTTAAACACAACTGAAAACAACTGAAAAAATCCCCAGTGGGTCTATCATAGTGCCTTTCACATTATGACTGTTTAATAAATACACGTTGAATTAAATCGAATGTATGTATCCCTCTTCTAGGGACTGGAAAACATGATTGTTCCACAGTTGGTAGTCTCAAGATTCCTTATCAAGACTGCAGCGTAGACAAGATAGCTTTTAAAGGAGCAGGGAACAAAATGAAGGTGCCTTTTTTATTCCTTTTAAAAATTTCACATGCTTTTAAACTCCAGAATATTCTGCCCCCCTCAAGGTTTGCAGTCATTTATTTAGTGACAGGCTAAGTCACACATGTTCTAGAGAAGGCTCAAAATCTCCCAAAGAATGTGGCACATTAGAAGTATACATTTTAAACCTTGCTTCAGGTGCCCTGGCCGTAGGCTGGTAGGAGCCCAAGATTAGACTACAAAGACCAAGCAATGTCTAAAGTGAGAATAGAGACTCAGACATGAAGGAATCACTACCAATGCCCTACCTCACAGAGATTTGTGATGTTGCTTCAGATATCTCAAAAACAGGTCATTTGCTAAGTGAGAACCAAGAGAGCATTGTACACAGCAACAAGACTATGCAATGATCAATGTAATGAACTTGATTCTTTTCAACAATGAGGAGATTCAGATCAATTCCAATATACTTGTGATGGAGAAAGCCATCTGCAGCCAGAAAGAGGACACTGGGGACTGATGTGATCACAACATAATATTTTCACATATTTTGTTATTGTTTGCTTGCTTTTCTTTTCTTTCTCATTTTTTTCCTTTTTTAATATAATTTTTTCTTGTGCTGCATGATAATTGTGGAAATATGTTTAGAAGAATTACACGTGTTTAACCTCTACTGGATTACTTGCTGTCTAGGGGAGGGGGAAGGGGAAAGTAAGGGAGAAAAATTTAGAAGACAAGGTTTTGCAAAAGTGAATGTTGAAAACTATTTTGGCATGCATTTTGAAAATAAAAAGCTGTTATTAAAAAAAGAAAACTACATTTTCAAATTAAAAAAAAAAAAACAGGTCATAAAAACTATTCTTTCTAACTACTCCTGGAACATAGTACAGTAAGATGTTTGGTTGCTCAGGAAATGAATGAGGGAGGAGGGAAAGGTAACTGTCCCTTCAGCACTTAGTAGGACACATATGTCCTAATAAAATGAACAAGCATCTTGTAAGAAAAATGACAGATCTGGAGAACAAATCAAAAAGAGAAAATATAAAATAATTGGACTGCCAGAAAGTTGTGACCAAAAAGAGAACCTTGACATAATAATGCAGGAAATAATCCAAGAAAATTGTCCTGGAGTGATAAAACATGAGGGGAAAGTATAGAAAGAAAAATAGAAAAAATTCATTTATCACCATCTCAATGAGATCCTTTGTGGAAATCACACAGAAATGTTATTGCCAAATTTCCATATCATATCATATATCAAAGAGAAAAATTTGCAAGGTACAAGAAGAAAACAAGTCAAATATGCTGGAGCTACAATTAGAATTGTACAAGACTCATCAGCAGCTGCAATAAAAGTCTATAGATACTTGAATCATATCTACTGAAAATCAAAAGAGCTAATTCTGTGGCCAAAAATATCAAATCCAGCAAAATTATTTATAATTTTGAATGAGAAAAATTAAACCTTCAAAAAACTTGCAGATTTTCAGGATTTTCTATCAACCAAATCCAAACTTAACAGAAAATTTAATATATAAAAGCCAATATCAAAGATCAATTTTAAGGAACTCAATATAGACAAACTGTTTAAAAATGGACAAATTTTTTATGTTTTGGTTTTGGTTTTGGTTTTGGTTTTGGTTTTGCTAAGGCAGTTGGGGCTAAGTGACTTGCCCAGGGTCACAGAGCTAGAAGTATTAAGTGTCTGAGACCAGATTTGAACTCAAGTCCTCTTGACTTCAGGACTGGTGCTCTATTGTTTATGTTTATATTACATAGAAAATATGTATATATATGTATATTATATGTTTAAGATTCACATCAATAATAGGGTAACAAAAAAAAGATTGGCAGAATTAAGATAAAAATAGCAATCATGTTATACAATGAGATGCAGATAAATAATAGATACAGAGGCATTAGAGGGGGAAGTAGGACTTAGTTCTGAAAACCTACTCACATCAGGAAAGGATTCAATAGGTAACACTGCATGCATACCATGAAGGGTATAGCACCACCCAAAATCTATAAAGAAATAAGGGGAGAGGGATGGGCAGATAGGAAAGCAAAACGTGAGGGAAGAAGACAAGAGAAGGATCCTTGGGTGGGGAGAGGTTAAGTAATAGTAAGACAAGTTATAGAAAATAATTTAATTAAAGAGTTAGCAGGGATAAGAAAAACGTGTGTGTGTGTGTGTGTGTGTGTGTGTGTGTGTGTGTGTGTGTGTGAGAGAGAGAGAGAGAGAGAGAGAGTATATGTATGTATGTATGTATATATCTACACATGTATACATAAATATATCTTTTCTTAACTGCACCTTTCTTGAGGGTTGTGGGGAGAATGAAAAGGGGGAAAAAAGAATAAAGTAAATAAGGTATGCATCAAAGAACCAAAGAACAATTTACAAGGAAATAAAGAAAAAATGGGCATTCACAAATATAATTTCTTCTACTAATATATATGCTTTCTTCATAAAAAAATTAAATAAAAAAACAAAAAAATGAAGAGGACAAATTTAAAGTTTTACTTCTCTTTACTTCTCTTTTTCCTTATTATTAGGTCACACTATCTAAACCTCAAAATTGTATAAGTCTTTGAGCCATATGAGCAATATGGAGGAAATGTGTTCTAGCTAATTTCTGATTGTGCCCCTGAGCAACTTGCAGATGTTGACAATACGTTACAATGGCCAACATACTGAAGTACTCACAAAATGATTATATAAGTGTGTATATGTATATATGTGTGTATATATATGCATGCATACACACACACACACACACACACACACACTTTGTGCAAGGTTAAAATACCTTCTACAAAAAGAAGGAAAATTAAAACATCATCAAGAACTAAAGCAGATCATTGTAAAGCAAAATTTTATTCTTATTGTAGATCATTTCTGTAATTTCCATCTGACATTACCCTAAACCTTCCCTAATGACCTATGGTAACCAAAAACTACTATCACTTCTCTCTGAGAAATTATTTGAAAAGTGAGAGTAACAAGGAAGGGAATTTTGAAAAAATGCTAGAGTTACAGTAATAATCCTGCCTTGTGGCAAGGAGAAGCCAATTTTAGAAAAATTCTACTAAAGAGTTCATATGAGTTCATATAGGAGTTGAAGTAAATTGGGAGCAAGGAGTGAGTGAAGATAACAGGACTACCTTCCCTCCCCAAGCATTTGTGGGAAGTATCTGTGTCTTGCTCTAATACATACAAATCTGAGACAGAAGTTCAGCCACATTATATAATCGTACCATATCTCTAGGAAGTACATAACAATTTTCCACATACAAGAGGCAATATGGTACAGTGGCTAGAGTTCTAGCACTGGAGTAAGGAAGGCTTAGGTTCAAATACTTTCTCTGATTTATGACAACTCAGTGATGATGGTAAGTCAGTATCTGGAGTCAGAGAACCTGGATTCATGACGCTTTTCATTACCACCTATAACATAATGGGCAAGTCATTTCACCTATCTCAGTCTCAGTTTCCTCACATATAAAATGGCAGGATTAGACTAGATGTCTCCTAAACCCTTCCAGCTATAAACCTATAATCCTTCTGTAGTGAGAATAAGGCTCAGAAAGAACAAACTGATGAATAATCTCATATACCTATTAAATGGGGAATGGCTGTACAAATGTATATGAAAGTAATTAAATATTATTTGTGCTTTAAGAAATTATGGAAAGGATAGCTTCAGAGAAACTTGGGAAGAGGGGTATGAATTGATATAAGGTGAAATGAGCAGAACCAGGAGGACAATTCATACTATAACTACAACATTTTTTAAAACTAACATCTTTGAAAGGCTTAATTCTAATCAACACAATGACTAATCTTGATTCCCGCACCCACTTCTTGAGAGACAGGCAATGTAGCAAATGTGCAAAATGAAAAAAAAGATTTCTGATACATTCAATGTGGAAATTTTTTTTTTGTTTGACAATGTATATTTATTAAATACACACTCTGTCTATGGGGAAAGGTAGAAATAAAACAAAATAGATACATGTTAATTTTTTAAAGAAAAATGAAAAAAAAGAGAGAGAAAAGAGAGGGAAAGAGAAAGCAAAAGGTAAAGGGAAGGAAAGGAAAGGAAATCTAGCCTATAACAAGTAAAAGGAATACTACTCAATTTGCCTATTTATAAAATAGCCCTAGAAAATTATAAGAAAATGGTATTTTTTAATGCATTCCAACCACCTACTGTCTTCTGGGGAATTGGTAGTACTTTCTGATGAGCTAGTGGAAAATAGTGACATATTGCAAGCTAAGCAAATTCTAAGAAAAGAGCCTGTTTGTAGTGGAGAGATATCCAGAGGTAGACAATAGCTCTAAAGAGAATGATTCTGAAAACGATGTAATAAGCTAATGGTATTTATAAAGTAACAGGACATTTAAGCAGATTTCAATCACTGGGATACCCCAGTGCAGACAACAGGAAGGGCTGAACCAAAATGTTATGGTTCTAAGGCTTCCCCATAACCAAGATTAGTTTAAGGGACTCTGACAGACAGCCCACCTGAACAATAAAGATCAAAAAGGCATGCTAGGACTACCAAGACTTTTTAGCCAGTTAATAGCTGACAGGATGATTCAAGAAAAATGGGGGAGAGAATTACTCACATAGTCATGTGAAATTCATTGAAGGAATTCTGTGCTTCACAGCCCATGAAAACGTAATTCTATTAAAGGTCAACAAAATGCTGGAATAATTGTTGCTATGTTGGCATTGTTGGTATTGATGTTTTGGATGTATTACTGATATATATTTTCATGATATACATTTTAAAATATAGAATTACCTATATACCATTGCAGTAGGCACATGTGCATTATACATGTGGCTACACATTTGATTATTATATGTGACGATTATGTATAATTATATATTTAGTAGTGAATGCAATCTCCAGGCCTACCATCTTTGATAGAATTGGCCCTTGTGGGAGACTATTAATTTGGAGCTTAAAGAACTGTGCCACTTGAATTTTATTCAGGTTTTTAGTTCAAGAAATTGGGGGGGAGACAGTCAAAAGGAGAGCCCCTTCTAGTTATTGAAGAACTGTCTGGCATTTAAAGTATAAATAAATGTGACAAAAGCATCTCTTTTTATTTGTTAAGAAACAGTAAATATTAAATTTGAGTGAAGATATGGAAAGGAAGAATTGACCCAGAAACCTATGATCAATTTCCCCTTCCCCATTCACTCCAGCTAATGAAATCTCAGAGCATGAGGGGACATGTAACAAGGACACACAGGAGTTAAGTTCTTCCATGAAATAAGAAGTTCTTCAATAAAGTTTGATGAAATTAGAGGATAGCTAGCCATTAAGGGGCCCAAGGCTTAGCCACACTCTTACTGCTCTACAGAAAAAGAAAGTCAAGTCCTTAAGGAGGGTGACCCTGGTATTAAAAAAAAAAAGAGTCAGATATCAATTTTGGAAAGAATTTGTCCTGGCAGCTGAGAGTTGCTCTCTTTCTGTCTCTTGATCTTTTCTGTGTTCTCTTTCCTTTAGCCTCTCTTTTCCTGCTTCATCCTGAGAAGGAAGATCACAATTTACCAACAGCACAGGCTCTATGAACTAAACTAATGAGTGGAGAAGGACTTTTCCCCTGCCTCCTCTAAGAAATAGATTGGGACACTCAAATAGAAGCATATCCTTGTGGGCTGCATATTGATTTAGAATACCACAAACTGATATTATCTATATTGTATTACATTTTCATTCTTTTGTTAAACATTTCTGAATTATATTTTAATCTGGTACCTTCTGCCTCTTGAGTTTAACACCTCTGGTTGAATATTTGTCTTGTTCTGTGTTTTTTGCTTTTCTTACAGTCAGGTAACAGATGAGCCATGTTAGCCTTGGAACCAGGATTCTAGGTGGGAAGTTGTAGCTAGCCAAACTGCCAAGGAAGTTGAATTCAAAGCCAGGGTGCCTTGAGCTCAAACTAATGGAGAAGTTTGAGTTTAGAAGTGGGACGGTGCTCTAAAGGAACTGAGCAAAACTGTGAACCTAATTACCTTCTCTTCCTGAAAAACTGAAGTGGTAGCAGAAATTGTGTCTCCCAGTGTTGAAGGAGTAAGTTTCTATATTTGCAATTGCAACTTCAAGATAAATATTTCTTTGTAAAAGCAAAAAAAGAATTAACCCTGGTAGTTGAGCTTATTTTATTTATCAATATCTATCAATATAGCTAGCAGAGCTCCTATACCCAGAGGGCATTAGGATGCCATAAAAAAGAAAGGATATTAGATCCATTCCTACAGGACAAAGGTCATGAATTATTTAGTTAGCATGTATCTCTTATATGTATACCTTCTATTGGTGTATTCTGTCTATATGCCCATTCTTCCCACTGATGTATTATGTTGGGGAGAATATACCCCAGGTTTATGGTGGTAATGTTTTACAACTATTATCATGATTACAACCACAGTAAATGCCTTTGTTTTGAGTTAATTGAATCTACTGGCTTACTATAAAAAGGGAGCACACCACTGAGGGTTTATAGACAAAGTTTTAGGAGTATGGACATTCAGAATACCTTCAACTTGGGGTGGTAGTAACTTGCTAAGGATCTAATCTACCACTTGCAAATACAGAGTTGATAGGGTAGTACAGAGGGTGAACTACACTATAAAATACCTCTACAAAATAGAAAACTATGAATGCAAACTTTGGTGGATTTTCACATTTTCCAACAAAGTGTGAGAATACTCCTAGATAGAATCTGGGAGTAAGGGAAGATGAAATTATTGCTCATCCCCTCAATATTCAAGAACAGGAATCCCAAACTCAGGCTATTGAATAAGAATTGAAAAATTAAATATAGATGACTCCATGTCTAAGGATGAGGTGTTGGAGAAACGCCATTGTTATTGCTGTTTTTTATTATTTGTACAATCAACATTTATTAAATGTCTATTATGTACAAAGCACTAGGGATACAAAAACCAATTCTTCTCCTCAAGAAGCTTACATTCTTCTGGGACTGTTGGAGAGACAATGAGAAATTCCACTGTGATAAATCCCAAGTTCAATATTCAGTGATTATTAATTGGCATACTTTGTGTGTCCATAATATGCTAAGTAGTAAAGAGAAGAATATTACACTAATCAATCAAGTAATCAATCATTCTAAGACATGGTCCCTTCCTTGCCAAAGCATTACTCCTCTATCTATCAGGTTCTCAGAAATGAAGGTGGTGAGATAAGATATCTATCTCAGGATCAGTGCTAAAAAGGTTAGAAAAGGGAGATGTAATTTTCAACTGAGGTGCCCAAAGAGAAATTTAAAGAGAAAGACCTTAAGCAATGTGGAACCTTGAGGGTTCCATTTAGCAAGGGCAGCATAAAGGATGTTTGAAAAATAAAAATAAACCCATTTCAAAGTAGTAGAAAATAAGCCTGGAAAAATAAGTTAGGGGAAGATTGCTCAGCGCCTTTAAAGAAACAAACATTTATTAAGCACTTGCAAATCAATTAAGTAAGTCTCTGAGCTAAGCAGTAAATAGGAACACACAGATTACAGACCCTGATTTTGCTTTCTTGGAAACTGATTATAATGGGAGGATATGCAAATAACTAATATTTATATATCACTTTAAGTTTTGCAAAGTGATACATATGCATATATACACATTTTATCTATACGCACACATATCATCTGAAGGCACAAAGACCCCATTTTACATTTTATACTCCCATAGATGAGCACTCTGAATGGTAGCAAAGAACTGGGAATAAAATAAATGTCCTCAATCAGCCAAAAACATTTATTAAGTACTTACTTTGTGTTAGGTCCTGTGTTAAAAACAAAAACAAAAATTATGGCATCTGAATGTCATGGAATATTATTACAAAGTAAGAACTGATAAATATGAAGAATTCAGAGAAACATAAGATTTGTGTGAACTGGTTTAGACAAAATAAATAAAATGAAGAGAAGTATATACATAATTAATCAACAAGTATTTAATAAATCTTGACTTTGGACAAAGAGGTGCTGCAGTAGATAGAGTGCCAGGTCTGGAGTCAGAAAGACCTGAGTACAAATCTAGCCTCAGACACTTATTAGTTCTGTGATTCTGGGTAAATCACCTAACCCTAATTGCCCTATCTATTAAATTCCTTATCTGTTAAATGACATGGAAAAGGAAATGGCAAACAACTCCAGTATTTTTGCCAAAAAAAAAAAATCCCAAATGGGTCACAAAGAGTTGAGTGTGACCAAAAATTCACAATAAGGACTTTGAACTAAGCACCATGCTAGGTTCTAGGGATACCAGAATAAAAATGGGATGGTCCCTTCCCTAAAGGACATAGAATACTCACAAATAATTGAATACATAATTGCTACAGCAATACAAATGAAAAAATCAGTAAAAGGAAATGAATTGGGAATAAGTGGGAAAGAAAAAAGAAGAAAGTCCCAGAGAACAGATAATGAAATATTTCCTTTCATATAAAAAAAAATTTAATCTATAAACACTTAAGTGTTTACTAACTACCAGGTACTGTGATAAGTGCTGGGAGTACAAACATGAGAGGAAAGTCCTTGCCCTCAAAGAGAGTGCATTTTATTTTATTTTATTTTATTTTATTTTTGCTTTTTTTGCTGAGGCAATTGAGGTTAAATGACTTGCCCAGGGTCACACAGCTAGGGAATGTTAAGTATCTGAGACCAGATCTGAGCTCAGGTCTTCCTGACTTCAGGGATGGTGCTCTGTGCCACCTAGCTGCCCCAAGAGTGCATTTTAATGGGGGGAGATAATACAAAAAAAAAAAACCTGAAAAGCAATAGTGGAGGAAAATACTATTGCCTATTCGCCTCTCCCTCTCTCCCTCCCTCCCCCCCCCCTCTTTTTCTCTCCCCTTCTCTTCCTCTCTCCCTCTCTCTCTCTCTCTCTAACACACACATACAGAGAGAGAGAGAGAGAGAGAGAGAGAGAGAGAGACATAATAGAGAAAGTCTGCATTCTGGAGAGGATTCTTAGGACAGAATATTGGATACATTTCCAGATGTGTTCTGTATCTGATATATAAGGGGACATTAGATTCAAATGAGGAGTTCAGCAATCAACTAGTGTATGTGTCATTGGTAGTCTGTGATCAAAATGAAAAGTCCTCCAAAAAAAAAATGATGGGATAGGAAAACTCCTAGTGACTGGGATTCCTTCTCATAGTCTGAAAAAGTAAAGTCATCTTACTCTCTGGAGCACTCAGCTCCTGAACACTCAGGAGCTTGTACCTTCCTTCTGCCTTGTACCTCCTGCCAAAGTGCAACAAGAAGGAAGATTTATCTTCCTCACTACCATAGCTTAAGCCTCAATTACTTACTTACAGCAAAAGCACATGGCTATGGGAGCCACGAATTTTCCCACATCAACTAAAATGGGACTTCAACAATTCTGTTCATGAATCTCAGCTTCCCTAATAAAGGGAAGAATTTGAATTCCCTCAGTTTCATGATCTTGCATCCTAGTCTTCTAGTAGCACCAGCTTTGAGGTCTCCTCTTAAGTAACTCCAAGTTCCTGTCTGTGACTCTTTGGAGAAAGAAGAGACAATCCTCTTAATTCTGATATATTAACTTACTTGGAGAACAAAGCTAGTAAATTACTCAGGCAGGAAAAATTAAACGAACAGGAGTTTGCTTATTCAATAAGCTCTGAAGCATGTTTATTTTTTGGAACAATTCTAAAACACAAGATGGTCCTACAAATCTTGAGAATATCATTTGAGATTCTATGGAAAAGAGACGCAATGGAATTATACAGATTTGTCCCCTAAAACCCTTCAAATTCAGCTAATTTGATGGATGGAGCTGATTGACTATCTGAGAGGCTCTTGTATCTTATGTATTTTCTATAGGATGAAAAAAACCCAATTTTTCCATAACCAAAAGTTATATTATATATTGACAGATGATGAAGGATTTATGGATCCAGACACCCACATTTAAGGCACATTAGTTATAAGATAGTTAATTTTATTGTGGAGATTTCCTTGCATTCATTCAGATGAAGTCAATAAAATGGAGGAAAATAAAAGGAGCCACTGAGGTCAGGCATCCCAGAGTCCTGGGACCAGGTCCATGTGATCTTAGAGTTCTTGGGAACCCTGGACCATAGCTTACAGTTTTTTTGCTTATCTGTTCTTTGTGGTAAAGAAGAGTTCTGTCTGGAGTGAGCATGTAAAATAGTTGTGCCATAAAGTCAAAATACATCCAAAAAATTTTTTTAAAAGGACACTAAACATAGAAAACTGTCAGTTAGCCAAAACTGTCAGTGAGCTCTTATCTCCATCTGGGTTGTAACTATGCCAGGTTTTATACCAATGTTTCATCTTCATTTCAGCCCCTATACCTAGTTATTTGCTCACTATCAATACTGGGAATAGAGCTGGACTGAAAGGCAGAAAGGTAATGGTGAGCTGATAAATGATCATAAACCAGCTCCCTGAAAAAAAAATCCAGAAGCATGCCACTTTTAAGATTAATCTGAATTATTAAATTTTTCCATCACTAATTTTAAGTTTAGTGAAAAAAAAATTTGTCTATTTTCTCAGTGTACATGCTCACACTAAAAAATGACCAAGCCCAGACTTTGTAAGGCTGAGTTCAAATCCTGCCTCCACTACTTAATCTTCTGTGTGTATGTCTTAATGTCTCTGATCTTCAGTTTCCTGTAATAAAAATATTATGCTACACTACCTGCCTCATAGGTTGATACAAGAAAAGTATTTAGTAGATTTTAAATAGATTTTAAAATGTTAGTTTGTTAATATTACACTCATTATCATCAGAAGTTATCTTTTGTTTAGTATAAAAAAACAGACAGGGACATTTAGGTGTCACAGTGGGCAGACTACCAGGCCTAGAATGAGGAAGATGTAAGTTCAAATTCAGACTCTTATTAGCTTTGGGAACCCTGGAGAGTCACTTAACCCTATTGGTCTCTGTTTCCTAATCTGTAAAATGGGCTAAAGAAGGAAATGGCAAACCAGTCCAGTATCTCTGCCAAGAAAACACCAAAATGGGTCATGAAGAGTTAGATATGACTAAACAACAACATCTGTGACCCTAGACAAGTTACCTAACCAGCTTAGCCAGGCCTCAGTCTTAACAGTGCTTCCAGCCAAAATCTGTGATCTTCTGACCATTAAGTGGCTTAATCAATGCCATCCATTGAGTGTGTGCTGAGTAGCAGAGTTGGAAAGTTAAACTCAAATCATATGATCTCAAATCCAGAATAATTCCAAGATCTCTAAGATCACTTCCAATTCTGGCATTATGCATTTCTATTAATTTCTCCCACTCCTACCTGATTGAAGGCAGCCCCTGATGCTCTGGCAGCAATCATAAGCATATTCAGAAGCAGTTGGAACATCTCCTACCCCAGGGCTCTCAAAAAGGCTAATTTCTTCTTTCTTTTATTAAAAGAAATTCACACTACATTAAACATAAAATGTGTCTTTTGAAAATAATGAATAACTCAACATATCGTGACATATGGCAGCTTCCTCTTCCCATAAATTGAATCAAAATTAAAATGGACAATGCTTTGGTTTTTTTCTTTAAAGAGCCTTTTTTTTTAAAAGTAGAGAGATAGAGCTGAGGCAGGTCATGTCCCAGAAGGGTAAGATGCCTATGCATGGGACTGTTGACTATCTAAGGGACAAGATCAGTCATAGGCCAAAGCTCATTAAAGAATCATCAGTACATGATGAGATAAAAATCAAATATGTGCCTTGGGTATAGGAGAAGGACAAGGTCACATCAAAATCAAAATCAATACAAACCTAATTGAAGGGGTCAAGTACATGGGTATGACAGCTCAGTTTCATTAAAAAGCAAACCAAAAAAATCACTACATCAAAATAGCTAATGCTCAGTACCTAAAGCAGACCAATTCCTAGCAATGTGAGCCCACCCCTTCCAAGTCAGGCTATCTTTGGATACTATTTCATCCAATTTTCTGATAACACCTAATAAGCACCTGATATATATAAGACTTTGAGAGGATGCCTGGTCTTGTGGATAAAGGCCAGCCTTGGGGTCAGGAAAACCAGAACTCAAGTCCCAAATCTATCTGTTAGTAGTCTTAGACAATTATGTCTAAAACTAAAAATTACTGGAAACTCAAAATCTTACAAAAATTAATTTTGAAAACTATCTTTATATTTAACTGGGGGGAATACTATTAAGTGGGAAAAAATAAAAAGATATCCAAAGAGAAAAATATTAACTTAAAAGTACAGATAAATTACTCATTTTTGACATTAGTAGAAGGAGATTCTATATCCACAGATTCTCCATACTGATAAAATTACAGGTCCAAACCAATATCCTCAAAAAGATATTTGGGCAAGAAATCAACTGAGGATAGGTGAGGCAAATGACATGTTTGACCAACCTGCAGTCCTATATCTGGAGAAAGATTGAAAAAATGGTAAGGTGACAAAAAAGAACACAATGAATTTTGCACAAGAAGATGTGTATGTTAGCTGCACATTATCTAACACTTTAAAATTTGCAAAGCAGTTTTCTTGTTAACTACATTTATCCTCACAATTACCTTGTGAGGTGGGTGCTATTATTGTCCTCATTTTACAGATAAGGAAACTGAGATCTAGAGAGGTTAAGTGACTTTACATCATCACACACATAAACAGAGGCAAATTTCTAATCCAAGTCTTGCTGATTTCAAAGTGCCTCATTCTAGCCACCTAGATGCCTCAAATCCTGACTCCTTCACTTGTTATATGTGTTAACAGAGGACAAGTCATTTCATCTAAACCTTCTGAGTCTTATTTATCTATCAAAATGAGAGAATAGAGTTGGATAACCTCTAATATCCCTTTGAGTTCTAAATCCTGTGAACCCATCTCCTCTTTACTCAAAACGATCTGTCCCACATAACAATATTTTTTCTTCTACTAAAGTTTAAGGAACACAATCTTCACTGAAGCTAACATAAATGAGAAACTATAATGCTTATAGTTAGTCAGAGAGTTGTATAAAGTAGCTAGAAAATTATTCCAACCCATATTTTCCCCAAATATCCAAATAAATGTCACAGATCAGCCAAATACCACATAACTTCCTCTTTTGAGACACATACTCAGTCACTTACGAACAAGTGAGCTGAATTCCAGAATCAGTAAGTTTCACAGCAGAACCACAAATCAAATGTGTCATATTCCTTTTATTCTGTTCCCATGTATAGGTCACATTTACAACCATGTAACTTGATGAGGTTTCTTCTTGTTCATGATGGTTCATCATGGTGAATCAAACACCATCCCCAATGAAGTCACCCCAAAAGGTTCAAATGAATTTATTCCTTTTAAATGAGGTTAGTTTAATGGATTCAGGAAAATCTATAACCTGTCCTCAAAACAAACTCACCAGATTGGAGTGGGACAATGGCAATACTTTGCTTTTTAGCCCATTATTGATGTCATCATCTTCCCTGTTTAGTGGATCAAGCTGGGATGGAGGGAATTGATCTTTCAGATTCATTCCAGACCCTAGAGAAAAGAATAAGACTGAAGACTTTGAACAGCTCTGCCCCACTTACATCCAATTCACATGCAAGTCAAGACATCATCCTCATGACATCTTTGGTCATCTTTAAGAATCATAGACACATTAGGGGGGAGGGGAGCCAAGATGGCGGAGTGAAAAGGTGACTTTCTGCCTCTCCTCCGATCTTCTCTCAAATCAACAATAAAATAAGCCTCTGAACTGATCTTCAAGTCAACGAACTCAGAAATATTTGGGCACGGCTCTCTGGAGAACTTCATATCAGGTTAGTCGGACTCGGACAGAGAGATAAATAGACAACAACTGTGCAGGCCGGAAGTGAGGGTGGGACTCAGCTCGGCTCATCTTGGAAGAAATTCCAAACTCCAAACTCCAAATTCCAAACACCTGGAGTTTATCTGAGGCACTCGGGACACTCTGCCCTGATTGGGGACAGGTGTTCTGGCAGACTTGCCTTGTTTAAGGAGTAATTCGGATTTAGTCCTAGCCCCCACCGGCCCAGCACCTTAAGTCAACTCGCCGAAGTGCCCCAGGGCAAAGCGTCTTCAGCCGAGGTTTTTTTTTCCCCTACCTTAAAGAGATATCCACTCTGTCTAAAAAAAAAAAATGATGAAGAAGCAAAAGAGAGCTCTCACCATAGACAGCTTTTATCAAGGCAAAGAAACGACCTCAGATACAGAGGTTTCTTTAGACAAAAATCCAGAAAAAAACAGCAACGACCATCACTGGTCCCCGTTTCAAAAGGCCTTTCTGGAAGATTGCATAAAGAACCTCAAAAGAGAGCTGGAGGATAAATGGGAAAATAAATTGAAATCAGTGCAAGAAGGATACAGTATCTTGCAAGAAGGATATGATGCTCTGCAAAAGAGATATGAAAAAGACACCAATTTATTAAAAAATAAAATTAGTGAAGTGGAAAAAGAGTGCAGTGAACAAATTGGCCAGTTACAAAAGGAACTTAAAAAGATAACTGAAGAAAACAACACTTTAAAAATAAGAATCGAACAAATGCAAGTGAATGACTCACTAAGACTTGAAGAATCAGTCAAACAAAAACAAAAAAAAATGAAAAATTAGAAGAAAATATGAAATATCTCCTAGGAAAAACAACTGACTTAGAAAATAGATCTAGGAGAGACAATCTAAGGATTATTGGACTTCCTGAAAGCCATGATCAAAAAAAGAATCTAAACACTATCTTCCAGGAAATCCTGAAAGAAAACTGCCCTGAGATTGTAGAATCAAAGGGCAAAATCACCATTGAAAGAATTCACCGATCACCTCCTGAAAGAGACCCCAAAATTAAAACCCCAAGGAATATCGTGGCTAAATTTCAGGACTATAGCACCAAGGAACAGATTCTGCTAGCAGCTAGAAAGAAACAATTCAAATACCGAGGATTAATAATTAGAATCTGTCAGGATCTGTCAGCTTCCACACTGAAGGATCGAAGGGCCTGGAACCAGATATTCCGAAGGGCAAAGGAACTTGGATTACAGCCAAGAATAACCTATCCAGCCAGAATGAGCATTATCCTCCAGGGAAGAAGATGGTCATTCAATGATATAGGTGAATTTCACCTATTTCTAATGAAAAGACCGGATCTGAACAAAAAATTCGACACCCAAACACAGAACTCAAGAGATGCATAAAAAGGTAAAAAGGAAAGGACTCTTGAGAACTTTATTTTTACTAGGGGGATACTCAAAGTCTGGGGGTATAATTAACTAAATATTACTTTGATAATATGAAAAAGAGAACTAGAGGGGAAAAGGTTGTCATACTGGGGAAAAGAGGGAAAAAGTGGTAAAATA